>JAASGK010000838.1:0-15359 GCA_023334195.1 Globisporangium emineosum
CCCCCCCCCCCCTCGAATTCTTGCTCGCCCGCCACGTTCTGGAGATCTGTCCACGTTGATACCACCTACCCTGGTGAGCGAGTCTCACGGCGTGAGATCAGCGCCAAAGGGTGGCTTTTGTGGGGCCTCTTCACCACCAAAGTGCACCCGAGACAGCGCTGTCACTGTGTATGAAGAGCTTTTATGTGAACCTGCTTGACCTTCAGTTGGTTTCGTCGTTGGAAGAGGAAGGCTCGCAGCACACCCGCCGCACGCAACACCGCCGTGCGCGGGCTACGTGTCGAGGCGACAAGATGGGAAAGAGTGGCGCATAGAGAGCGTGGTGCCTGGGTCCTTTCACACTGAATGTACATATGCGTTCAACCAACCAGGAGGAGGGCATCCTCGTGTACGAGACTAATCACCGCAGGGTTCCAGGTTTGTCTGTCGTTCGTTGTCTGGTTGGTGTGCTGTCGCGCCTTCCTACAAGGTACGCCACCTTCGGTGTGGCATCGAACTCGCTGCGGTATTGTACTCTCTCACTTCAACACGCGCTGAATAAATAAACAGTAGGACAACCTGGTGCCGGATCACAAACCACAGACGCACCAACGAACACCAGCATCAACTTCGAGGCGCGGGCAATGTCATAATCATATATATACCTTAATCGACGATACCCAGGGCATCCCTCATCACGCACTCACCTCAAACGTCCTTCTTCGGCTCTTGCTCGTACACAACCTGCTGACCAGTTTCCTCGCTGCTATTGATAATACAGTCCAAGAAGCCCTCTTCAAGCGCGCGGCGGTCCAGGTGCTTGCCGATGACTACGAGCTTGGACATGCGCTTCTCGTGCGCGCGCCACTCGACGGATGGCGCGATCGTGTACGTGTCTAGAACGCACTGCACGATGCACCGATGCGCGTCGTTCGCGACCGCGACCACGCCTTTGATGCGCAGCACGTCGCTCTTGGAGTACTCGTCCACCACCGCTGTCAGCCTACAAAAACATTCATTCATACATACACAGCACAAGAAGGATGAGCCCAAACCAAGGTCACCATATAGAATCTCAGCATAAGCAAGTCCTCCAACGTACCATTCGCCAAACTTGGCAATGTCCAGCTCCACCTCCACCTCGAAATGCACCGAGTTGATGCCGCTCGTGTGCGCGCCTCGCGTGTGCAGACTATGGCGCTGGCTTTCATCATCACTAGCACAACCGTCATCGTCATCAGCATCACCGGTGTGTCTGTGGACTGCGTCCTGCTTGTCTCCAGCGTCACTGTGCTCGCGAAACTTGACCGCGTCGAACGTGTTCACGTCGATGATGTTCGCGAGATCGAGCTCGGCGTTCACGCACGCGTGCATGCGCGCTTCCTCGTTGATGCTCGTGATCGCCGCTTGCAGTCTCTGTACCTGAGCGTTGTCCACGAGGTCCATCTTGTTGAGCGCGACAATGTCCGCGTACAGCAGCTGCTTCTGGAGCTCAATGGGGAAAGTGTACGCGTTCTCGTCCGCACTCCAGAAGCGGTTCGCCGCGTACGAGTCGATCATCGTGACCACGGCGTCCAGTCGGAACCGGGACGCGCGCAGCCGCAGAAAGGTCTCGATGATCGGTCCCGGGTCCGCAAGCCCCGTGGTCTCGACCACCAGGTAGTCAAAGCCGTCTTCGTTCACGATGCGCAGCAAATAGTCGAGAATGCGCTCGAGCTCGCTGCTCTTGGACGCCTTGGACGCCGTGCAGCACATGCAGCCGTTTTGCATCACGTAGATGCCGTCCTTTGCCAGCTCCTTCACGTTCCTGTCACGGTTGCCTTCATCTTCGTTCTTGAGCAGCGCGTGGTCAATGCTGATCGCGCCGAGCTCGTTCTCGAGCACCATGATCTTGAACGGCAGCGACGGTGCGTGCAGGATGCGGTTGAGCAGCGTCGTCTTGCCGGCGCCCAGAAAGCCCGTGAGGATCGTCACGGGCACGCGCGCGCGCTTCTTATCACTATCAGTAGCAGCAGCAGTGTGAACAGCGGCGGCGGTGGCCAGGCGCTGGGTCTTGCGCTGAATGCGCTTCTCGCGCCGCATCTGCGAGAAGAACGCGATCGCGTTCGCCAGCACGAGCGACGCGAAGAGTACGACCGCCACGACCACCAGCAGCGGCCAGTACGTGTCCAGCAGAGACGGTTCCATGCTGCTGCTGTTATTCCTGTTAGCGCTGGTGCTGGTGCCCTGGTGGCGTTGCTGCAGTCCGTTGCGGCTTGAAGGTCTCCCGCCGTCTATGTATGACAGCGATGTGCAATGGACAAGCTCCAACTGTAGCGCTTGAGCTTTATCGCCAGCTTTTCGGGTTTTAAAGGGAATATCTACTTTAGCAGCAAATAATACGTCGTAAATCAGTGCATTGCTCCTTTATTATTATGGTAATCAAGTATTGAAGGAATAATGTACTGATACAACGTGTGCATTTAGTCAAATTCGAGGATAATTTATTAATTTTGACTTTTCCTCAACTCGCTTTACCAGATTCCAGGCAGTCCTTCAACTGCCACTCGACGCTGTGGGAATCTTAACTCTACTCCTCTCATCACTCGCACAGTCACACTCTCTCTCACACACATATATCTGAATTCACTCGTTTGATCTTCAGTCTCGTCGATTCACCACAGGCCCCAGCCTCCCATCGTTCAAGACGAAGTGCTCGCTCGAGAGCCCTAGGTTTCCGGTCCAGACTCTGGGAAGCACAGTGAGAGGTACTGGAGGTCCTCGATGCGCAATGGTACGGGGCTCCGGAACGGTTCGTATTCGTCTACTGCTGTTGCTGGTGTCAGTACTGCTGACGCTCCAATTGTTATTGCTGGTGCAGCAATCGGCTCCTGTGTACTCAGCGCAGCTGCTGGCCCTGATCCCGATGCCTCTTTGTCTGCAATCGCTCGTGACGTTGCCTCCGCGACGCTCTGGATGCCCGCCATGCACATATTGGGCGCAGGCTTCATCTCTGATGACGACGGCGATGGTGACGCTGCTGTTGTCCCTGTGGCTGAGCTGGTCGTGATGTTGAGCTTCTTGTTCCGGCGTCGCTGCTCCAAGCGCCGCTGGTACTGGTTCGCACAGTTGCGGTGCCACTCACAGAAGCTGTGCAGCTCGCCATTGTCCTTAAGCGCGCGCGTGCTCCAGCAGCGCTTGTTCGGATACCGGCAGAGCTCCGCCGGGTGGGCTTCCAGTGAGTTCGCCCCACTGCCTGACGATCTCCTAACGCCGCTTCCACGCGGCATCCTGGTGGTCACGAGCCCGCGGTGATCTCGCTTCATGTCTGGGGGGCGTTGGATCTCTGCCTCAGCCACACGAATGGCTAGGTGGTTGCTCATGGACTTGCTGAGTGCCTACCAGACTGGGGTGGGGCGATCCGTGTCCATGGTTGATTCGACTCGCTTCAGCAATGTCCATGAACCCGGTCGCTGTTCACGCACATGGCCGCCAGTGTCATACTGTCCACCACGGACCAAGGAGGAGTCGGGTCGACGGTCGGGGTCCCACTGACGCAACAAGCTGGGGTGCGCAATGGAAGATGCGGGTCCAACGAATAGCTACTCTACCTTATTTAAGAGCTGTCTAACGGTCGCTCTCTCTCTCTCTCTACACTCATAACAGCCTGACTTGACACTTGCCAATCGCACGTGAGCCGGATGAGTCTACCATACCAAAGCATAACGCTGAGCCATATCAACCCAAGCGCTCTTCCATTGCGGAGATGTGGACTGGAGCAATGCCTTTCTGGGTCTTTCCATTGTTTGCCTGGCCATAAAGGAGTCAGAGCACCGCATGGGATATGTTGAGAATCGGCTGGCGGAGCCAACAGTGTCCATTTTTCCGAGCCAAATACCAATTGATGGGAAAGAGACGGGTCGACGTATACGGAGCTGTTGGACGTTGATGATGGCAAACCTGGTGAAATCACCGTAAACGAGCAGATCCACTCCACGATCTTTCTTGTGCGAGGCGCGTCTTCGTTTTCCATCAGATACAATTTTATATAACTTCAGTTGATGTGTGGGGCACTTTGAAAGCTCACTTCTCTAACAACTACCAACACTCTCTCACTCTCTCGGGCTCTCGCTTTCCATTGCTGGGGAGTGGCACGACAGCCATTGTGGCTTGTGGCTCCACACCGTCTCTGTGTGTGTGCTCGCTGATTGCATACGCGTCATGTGCTAATACAGCGCAATCGAGACGTGACTAAGGCTCGGGCAGCACGCAGCGACATGTCGGGCATTCCATCTTGACCTGCATCCAGCCCTGGAGGCACTCGCGGTGGAAAATGTGCTCACACGGCGCGAGCATGTAGTCGCGCGCGTCAATGTCGAGCTCGACCATGCAGATCACGCAGTCGATTGAGTTGTCTTCGTCCGACGAGCGCAGCAGCTTCATCTCCTGCAGGTTGATGCGGCGCTCGTAGTTGTACTTGACTGGCAAGAAGCGCGCCGGCACGAAGAAGCGAGGTCCGTAGCGCTGCTGCAGCGTGAGCACGCCGACTTGGAACGCCATCCACAGGATCAGGATGTAGCAGAGTCGCGGGTTCGGTTTGCTCTCATACTGTAGACGAAGAAGAGATTCAGTGGTTGGTTAGATTAGTCATTTCGATAGTCTGAACCATTACATCCATCATACAGCTTTTAATCACCACTCACCATTGGGAATGCTGTTAAAAAGTTGCTGGGGCAGCCGTAGAAGTACAGCGGGAGAAAGAGTCGCAGCGCGCTGATGCCGTACAAATAGCCGAGATCGAACGGATTCCGCACTTCCCTGTGATGATGAAGAGTAAAACTGCTTAGCACATGAAACAAACTCACACAATGTTGATGGAAATGAAGACGCACCTGTGCACATTGTGGACGATCTGCGGTACCCAGAACGAGTAGCAGATGAACACCAGCACGGGCAAATGGTTCTGTAACACACGCATCAGTTAGTCATCCACATGTGGAACCAAGACAGAGTTAGCTAGCAAGCAATGAATAGGTCGTACCGAGAAGTTGTAGAAAATGCAGAGCCCAGCAAGCAGCGACAGGTAGAACCGCGAGTAGAGCGTGGTGAGCTCGCGACGGAGCGTGAGCCACCCTTCCGAGAACCCTTGGGGACGTCTCGCTTTCCAGATGATCAGCAGGTATCGCATCTCAAACACGGAGAAGATGATCAACTTGACAAATGCCACCGACGCAAACGCAGCAAACACGTTCTACAAAACAAAAAGCGAACACAGCAAAGCATAAGGTTGGTTAGCAGGGATGGTAACCACAGCAACAGCAACTATAACACTATTGAGCAAAATTGTTCGCACCTGCGCGACGATGCCGACGGTCAAGTGGCCCAGACACAAGTAGGAATCCACAATCGCCTGTTGCCCGATCGTCAGTAACGACACTTTCGCAGCCGTCGCCTGTGTGTTCGAGATCTGCAATTGACGGAGCAAGAAGTAGATCTCGCCCATCGCGATCAGCGTCATGAGCACTGCGTATCGGGACGCCTTGGAGAAGAACACATTGAGGTTCTCTTCCTGGAACGTCGTGTCGATCTTGAGGTAGAGACCGCAGTTGACGCTCGCCAATGTCCCTGTGAGTCGCATGTTACGGAGCGCTTTCGCCAGTTGCTCATCGTCAAACTCTTCTTCCTCCTCCTCTTCCTTCAAATCCGTTTTCGCAGCGCCAGTCGTGCCGTTCACCAGCGACATCTCAACGATACTCACACACTGGTCACTGAACGAGTCGCTGCTTCGGAAGCGCGACACGTACGCGTACCGAGGCGGTGACACGTCGACTGCAACATAATCGTCCTTGTTCTCGAGCACGGGCACGCCATCGATGACGCCAAAATTGAGGATATCGAGTCGGGGGTCGAGCGTCGCTTGTCCTGACGCCAACACTGGTTGCTCGTCGAGAAACTCGAGATCGCTCTCGAGCGACGAGTCCGACGCGACAGGTGGCGACGAGATCGTCCCATTGATGACATCAACCTTGTTCTTCCGATACAAAAGCTGCACGCTCGCGTCGGGACTGTTGCCAAACAGCGTGAGTTTGCCCAGTTTCCGCAGAAACACGCCCTGCACAGGCAGGATCGTCGCTGCGAGCGACGCCTGCTCTTCGTAGATCACAAGCTGACCGGTCACGTACGCGACGTCTTTCTTGAGCTCCTTGGACGCCGGGATCTTCATCTTGAGAAAGAGCCACGTGTGCCCCGCTTCCACTGGCTGCGTGTACTGCTGCAACTGGATCTCGCGGTCAACCTTCAAGTACGGACTGTAGATCAAACGAAATGCACAAATAGAGCGATCAGTACATGCAATCAGCAATATTTGACGGCGATGGTAGAACAATCGTTCTTGCACGAAATACCATGCGTCAACAACACGGGTATCTATGGTATAAATTAAAGAGCAGCAGGGTGGCCTCACATGATGTCGGTGTATACGGGCTTCTGCGCATCGTAATCCTCCGGAGCGAGCGATTCCCAAGTACCTGGTACATGCGCACAAACAACGAGTTAAGCATAGAGCCCCATGGCAAGCCCACGCCACAGCAGCGTGAGCTCCTTCTTTCTATAATCAACATACCTGAGTAGATGCCCGAAACGTTCATCGGCGGCTTGTCCTTCATGTATCCAGGCTGCGTCTCCAACACGGCTTCCAGCTCGTGCACTTTAATCAGACGCTCTGTGTCGTTGAACATTTCATGCGGCATCGCATACCGATTGTAGCCGTTTGCGCCGTTGCCCACGTGGCCTGCCCCACCTGCGCCGCCACCTTCCATGCGCTGACGACGCTGCACGTCGTTGCCCGCGCGGTTGTCGAAGAAGAGAACCATGAAGCAGAGGAAGATGGCCATGCTCAGCAGCTGCATGCGCTGGCGCTGGAACTGCTGCTGGCGCCAGTCCGCCTCAATCGCCGCCATGTTGAGCCCCAGCATGTCTGCACCGTTCGCACCGCCGCCCGCGCCTCCGCCAGTCATGAGCACGCCGCCACCTCCACCGCCGACGCCTGCGCTGCCACTGCCGTTGATGCTGCCGTTGTTGCCGTTGTTCGTGCGGGGCGAGCTGGCGCGCACGATCATGAACACGCGGCCATCGCGGTCCATCGCGAGTTGTCGCGCTTGCTTCTCTTTTTGACCAAAAGAACTGCTTGCGCTTGCGATTATGGGAATGCGCTGTTTGAAGGAAAGGGGGAGCTCAGGGTGTGAACGGTGTCGCACGAAGGTTGCGTGAATGAGACACAGTCGAAGGATGTCGCGCGAAGGGAGCTTGAATGAGACAATCATGACTCCTGAAGGTTGCATGAATGTGGCTGATTGTGCCTGCGTTCGCACACATAACACATATCATATCAATGTTCGTAACAGATCACAAATTGCACTTGGTGATACCCATACTTTTGAACACAAGTTGGTGGCAATGACCACCAACCCCAACAACTTCACCGCGGAGATTCGCGCCGATAAGGGCCGCTGCGCGATCGCAACCAAACGCATCGTCTCTGGCACGCGCGTGCTCCTCGCAGACGCGTTTGCGTGGGTCTCGGTCTCGTCGTGCAACTGGTGTCTCAAGGCGACGTCCACGACGCGGCGCTGCGGCGGATGCAAGCGCGTCAAGTACTGCTCGCGCGCATGCCAGCAGCTCGACTGGCAGAAAGGTGCGCACGCGAAGGAGTGCGATGCGTTCAAGCAGATCCCCGCTAGCGTGCGAGGCGAAGCGATGCAGACCGTGCTGCTCGTGACGCGGCTTGCAGCGAAGCTGTACATGCAGGCGAAGGCGGGTGGTGGTGGTGAGCAACTTGGCGAGGAAGTGTTGAAGCTGCGACATCACTATGGTTGCAACGTATATTTGCATCACCAGAATGATACGGCTGACTGCTTACTAACGGTGGTCTCTGTGAATGTGTATGTGTGTGCATGATAGAGGACCACGAGGGGAAAAAGCTGTTCCAGTACCGAGAGATGGCGCAACTCGTGCTGCTGCTGCTCTCACGCTCCAAGTGCAACAGCACAGGGCCCCCAATGAGCTTCGAAGAGCTTTCTGAGCTACTTCTAGAGAAGATCCTGCTGCTCTTCTGTCGCGTCAACTGCAACGCGTTCACGATCTCGAATGACGTATGCGCCCCAATGGGCATCGGCGTGTTCCCGAATGGCGCGCTGTTCAACCACTCGTGCGCGCCAAACTGCATCGTGAGCTTCAAGAACCAGCAAATGGTTGTGCGCACCATTGACAACGTGCAGCAAGGCGAAGAGCTGACGGTATGTCTAAAGTCTGATGCTGAGTTTTTAAACCTTGGTCTTGTATGTAATGCCAGTCTGACGCTCTCTCTGTCTTTTCTGTAGATTTCGTATGTGGAGCTGCTCAAATCGACCTCAAGGCGTCGGAAAGCGTTGAAGGAGTCGTATTTCTTTGATTGTCAGTGCCAGCGGTGCACTGAATCTCTCTCTGGGGAGTGCAGTGATGACTGGTATCTGGATGGATACTCATGCTGTCGAGAAGGAGTTGCGACCAGCTTTGATGGCGAGATGGCTGGAACCTCAGTACAATGTCGCAAGTGCGGGAACGAGCGAGCGATATCAAATGCACCACAACGTGAGCAAGAGTGTGAGGAGATTGAGCGTGAACTGCAACATCAGCAGAACCTACCAGCAATTGACAAGTGGCGTCTTTATCAGCGGCTGCAGACCATTTTGGAAGAGAAACTCGGTCTTCACCCACGAAACACGAGACTCGCGAGCTTTTGGCGTCAAGTCGGCACTTTTCTATTAGAGACACCCGAGTCAGCGTTCCCAGGTGACAAGAAACCAGCAAGTGCGGTCGAGTATTTTGTGAAAGAACTGCAAGCGACCGAGTGGATCCTGCCGACGATAAAGCTTCCGTCTCGAGGGCTATTGCAGTTCCAGCTCGGGAAACTGTACGGTGAGGAGGCTGGCCGAAACACTGTGAATCACTCGAACACTCTCTGCACAAGCGAGAAGGCGATCAAACATTTCCAGCAAGCGCTATCCATGTAAGTACTAGACAAAGATGATCATGCTTGCGGGTGACACATTTCTCAATTCTGATTGCCTTATTTTTCTCTTTCACGCTGTGTAACGCCAGTCTCAGCTGCGCTTATGGTCCGGAAAACGACATCGTCAGAACAGTGCAGTCACATCTTGACGAGGCAATGAGGGCGTCTCAGCTGTCATCTTGAAGACCACGAAAACCGACGATTTCTCTAAAACTGCAATCGTCTCGGGTCTTATCGACGAGTTCTAAGAATGAAAAGCTTCCCCTACAAGTTGAAGTACGGATCGATCTTGGACTTGTACGCTGCTTTCGCGAATGCAGTCGGCAGAAGCTTCTTGAGGATACCCTGTCCTATAACTTGGACGCGCGCATTCGACGGGAACTCGTACATGATTTGGTGAATCCTGCGGACAATCAAGAGCTCCGCATCGAGTGCGATGGTCGCCACAGCTGCATCAGCAAGTGTTTTGTGCTCAGGGCTATCAACACTGTCATCTTGATTGCCCTCGCACTGTTTTTCGATCAGTACCTGCAATTTGTTGTTGATCGCGAGGAAGGACCGCTGGATCGCGGCTTCATCCAATGGATTGAGGTCCATCAAGCGCAGGATCCGGTGGTATTCCCAGTCAGCAGTCGGGCAATGGTGTTTTTTGCGCATCTTGGACTTTGCCATTTCGAGGAAATACGCGTCCTCGTCTTCGATTTGCTCGAAATTGGTGCTGAGTTTGGTCAGGACTGCGCTGCGTCGGGTTGCTGCTGAGACGACTTCTTGGTCCTGGTTCTCTTGGTGATTGCAAAGACGCATGGAGATCGCGTACAAGGGCGTGACCGGACGCTTCCGCACATCTTTCAGAGTCAGCTTTGCGCTTGGCGTGAGCTCCAAGAGCGTCGCAAGCACAGCGTAATCTGGTTTTTTCGCACTCGCTGCCAAGATCAACGCTCGAAGTCCATTGCGCTCCTGCTTATTCGCTGTGAGCACGAATGGCGAAGACTCGATCAAGATTTGGATGATGTCGACGGGTTGACCACTAGCGATCGCCAAGTGAATCGGGAGTTTGCCCTGTCGGTTGTACACTTGGCAACCTGCGACGTAGTGCTCGCAGACCAACCGGACGACTTGGCTTCTTCCATCAGCGTCATCTGGGGACTTTGAAATAGAGGATGCAGCTGTGGCGACGACTGCCAAGTGCAGTGGGAGGTCATCATTTGGGGCGCACTTCATGCTGCAGGCTTCCGGTATTCGCTCCAGAATCGCCTGCACAAGCTCAAGCGCATGCGGCTGGTAGAGGATCGCGTAGTGCAGTAAAGTGGTGCGCGTCTGTGAGATCATCGTCCATTCAAGAACAGTCATCGCCTTGCTTTGTTGAGACGACTGGTCTTCGTCATTCTTCCGATGGTCGTCTTCAATGGCACGCAGAGTCCATTCCCACATCTCGCGCACGGAATCCGCTGGGAATTCGTATTTGATCGCCAAGTGGATCGGCAACAACCCGTTCCCAGCTTTCCGGACCAGCAGCGCGTTGGGAAAGCGAGTCACCAGGTAACGCGTGAGCCACACCCAGCTGCTTTCGTTTTCTCTGGTGGTATGTTGTTGCTGTTTCGCTTTTTCAAACGCGTCCATCGCCAAGTGCAGCGGGAGGTCGCCCTGTTTCGTGCGAAACAAGCACAAGCTCTCAGCGTCAAAGTGTTTGAAGAACGTGTGGATGATCGCCTTCGAGTACGAAGAAGATGACGACAAAGAAGAAGAGCTACCTTGCTCGAACTGGCGGATCGCGATGTGGAATGGCGAGTCTCCATGCGCATTCAGCGAGCAAACCGTGTCAATCGAGACCAAATTGTTGCTCAGGACCCAGCGCATGAGCTCGATCGGTGCTCGATGCAGCACAGCGACGTGCAGTGGTGTATCTCCACATCGAGTTCTCATTTCCCAAATACTGGGTTTCAAGACCGGTTTCCCCTGAATCAGAAGACGAATCAAATCCATACTCGACCGTCTCTCACGGAACGCGAGATGCAGTGGGGTCATCCCAAAAGCGTCAGGCTCTCGCAACGCATCGATGCATCCATTGACAATCGCGCGAACCACTCGCATTGAGAACTGCGGATGCCGCACCACATAGTGAAGCGGTAAGCACGAAGCTCCGTCGCTGCTTCGCTGTTTCAATTGACGGTGATGACGCTTTGCGATCAGCTCAATCAACACAAAGTCTCGCTGACCTCGCAACGGGATCCAAATGTCCCCGAGCAGCCTCTTGTGCACCATCTGCGAGACATCAAATACGTAAAACGCGGCTGGAACAAAGAGGGATCTCTGCTTCGGTTGGTACTGATTCACGACCACTGAGCTTTGCTTTTTCCGAATGAGCGGATTCACCTCTGCGAGTCTGTTGGACTCGTAAAAATGCTGCTTTGCGCGCATCTCACGCTGTTTCTTTTGAAACTCGTAGCGTTCGAGCTTTGAATCACAGTCTTCCAGTTCAAATGGCTCGATCATCGACATCTTGTTGGCGCGATACAGTGGGCGCTCCAGCAGCACTTTTCCCGTCTGACTGTCTTCGTAGTAGAAGAAACGTGTCTTCAAATCCACGTGCTGATGGAATCGAGCTTCGACCATTTTGAAAACCAAGTTCCGAGTCACGTACCCTTTTGCGATCTTCTGGATCGCTTGCGCGGCATCAGGTTTTAAAAATGGTTTTGTGTCGATCGTGATTTGCTGAATCATGTCGACGACGCACTCGACGACCTCTGGCTCGATCCACGTGACATCAAAGTACGCGTACTTGCGCTTCTTCGTGGGGACGAACGTGCTCCATTCGCGCTTCTGCTTGAGTGCGTCTTCGTCCGCGAGCTGCTTCTTCTTCTTGTCGTTGCGCTTGTCCACGAGTTCGTCCTTCCAGTCGCCGAGCGCTTCTTTGAAATCGTCGAGCGAGAATTTCAGCATACGGGATTTCACCATTTCGAGTCCAACGGAGAGCGACGCGGTCGTTTCGATAACCGAAGGGCGATTGCCTTTGCCTTTGCGAGCCTTTGCATGGAGTGGCAGTTGTATTGGACCAGATGCTGAAGCTCCAGGCATACTTCCAGGCTTGGTCGCCTTCGCAGGCGCCTCTTTTCGCTGAAATGCGTTCCAGAACGTCAAGAACTCGTCGAGACTCACCTGTCTGTCCCCACTCGTGTCCATGACCTGCATCATCTGATGCACTTGAGTCGTGCCCATTTCGTGGCCCAGCGCTTTTGTGAGCTGCTGGAGCTCTTTCTCGTCAAGGAACCCCGATCCGTTCGCGTCGAAAGCCTTGAACAGGCTCTCGATGCGCTTCCGCCGCGCTTCTTCGTCGTTCTGGTTGCTCGCTGGTGGCTGTTTGTTGAGCTTGAGCTTACCTTTGGCTTTCATCTGCTTCTCCTTGGCTCGAGCGATGGCTTTCAGCTCTTGAGTGTGGAGTTCCGCCTGGGCTTTCGCTTTCGCCTCCTCGATCTCCTCTTTCTCATGTTCCAGAGCTTCAAATGCGTCGTACCACACCAGGAAATCTTCAAGCTGCACTTCTTGATTCAGCGTATCCTTCACAAGCTCATTGAGCGCGTTGCGGTACGTCAAGCCTTTGAGCTGGTATTTGCCCAAGACAGCGACAAGACGAGGAAGCAGATTCGACTCAAAGCAGACAACTTGCTGCACTTCCTGGAGTTGGTCTGATGTCGGTTCAGTGACCGTACGCATGATCAAGGCGTCTGCGTTCTCAAGAAACGAGCGGCAGAGCTCTCGGCGCTGCGAAGTGCGCTTCTCAAGCTTCGCGTCCTCGGTCTCTTCCTCTTCGAGCTGCAGCTTCGTTCGCCACCAGAGCTTAAACTCGGCGAGGCTCACGCTTCCATCGCCACCCGTGTTCAATACGCGAAAAATCTGCTGGATCTTAAGCTCTTCAGCCTGTGATGACGATGCTGACGAAGCGGAGTCAGCACTGGTACCAGCACCTAGGAGCGCACGATAGAACTTCTGAAACTCGTCGTACGAGATGCTGCCGCTCTCGTCCAGGTCGTAGTGGCGGAAAATGCGCGTGATGCGCTCGTCGCTCGAAACTTTGCTACTCCCACCACCACTGAATTTGCTCATGAAGCTCGTCATCTGATCTTCCATGTGCGGCGGGTCCCATTGCGTCAAGCCGCTCACTTCGTGGTAATAGTACACTTGACCGGAACTTGGCTCGACGATTTCCTCCCAGCCGCGCATCTCGACCTTGCGAATGCTGTACAAGAACCAGGTTGTCACCGTGGCTTCATCAAGCACATTGACGTTTGACTGGGTTGCGCTATCACTGCTGCCTGCGAACTTGGCTTGGAGTTGCTGCAGAGCTGTCTCGAGATGGCGCTTTCGCGTCATCGGGTGGCCGAGTTGGCTCAGCACGCGCGCGCACTGGCTCAAGTCCCATGAACGCACTACTGCTCCTTGCTGTTGTGAGCCGCCAGTGCTCTCATTTGAAGCTGGCTTCTCGCTACTACCACTGTGCGTGTTTTCAAACTGGACTTGGAAGAACAGCGTGATCTTCTTCTTCCAGTCAAGTTTCGTGCTTGGGAACAATTTCTGCAGCAAGCTCGCGACGTTCTGCTCCATCTCTGGGTGATTCCAGCGCTCGACCAGCGTGGTTGAATTGCGAAACAGCACCGGCAGATTCTTCTTGTGCAGTACATCCACGCGTTCCCAGGACACGAACCCTTCCTGGTCGAGTCGCGTGCGGCGCTGAAATGGAGCATTCGTGATCCAGTAGTAGCTGAATGCGTCCCACGAGACGACTTCCTGCGCGCTGAACGGATCCACTTCGCGCATGATATCTCGGATGCCCTCTCCACTATTGCTACCAGTCAGTGGTTGACCAATAACGACGCACAAATCTTCAAACTCTGCACCATCGAGCGCGCCGGAGCCGTCGTCGTCGTACTTTGTGAACAGCAAGCGCAGGTCTTGCAGCATTTCAACATTGCTGCTACTATTGGACTCGTCCGTCAGTAGTAGAGCTGGATCCGCCGCTGCTGCTGCGGTACTCTGAGCCATCGCTCGCTTTGTCTCCAGCGCGACGATATGGCCCCACAAGCACTTCACGAAACTCGGCAGCTCCCACTTCGATTCACCTGTCACGACATTGTAGAAATACTTGGAAGGCGTCGATGGCGCCGCCATGAGACCCACGGCAGTGTCTTCATTCTGCTGGCGCAGCACAATCTCTTCCCACACGGGCTCAGCGACTGGCACAACTCGGTTTTCGCGCACAAAGAGTCGCACGTTCTCCAACTCGCGCTCGGTGATCAGATCCTGAAGCAGCCATGAGACGAAGTCGTGCCGCAGGATCAGCATCTGGTTCGTCGTGTCGAGCTCCGTCATGAGCCAGAGCTGCTCGCTGTCGTCACGAATGGGCCGCCCCATGCGTCTGCAGAGCTCATTGAGATCGCCCAGGGAGACGCTCTCGCCGAAAGCGTCGGGCCCCAACTCGTAGAAGCAGCTCTTGACTTCTTCATCCAGCCGCCAGTACTCGGCGGAGTACTCTGCATTGAAGGCGCCACCCGAGTCGGCTGCAACAATGTCGTTGGCTGCGTTGTACTCACTAGAGTAGTCGTAAGAGCCATAGTCGGACTGCTGCTGCTGGTCCATACTCCGAGGTTCAAGATCAAGCTACAAGGCTCCAAACAGCGGCTGGATACACGGAGAGGCATATTACAAATCTTGTTGCAAACAGTCGGATGAGTATTTATCATAGCACAAAAAAGGCTGTGCTGAGGTGGTTTCAAGCGCCTATTCACAACAGTGCTGTCTATGTGAATGCGTGCGCTCGGAAATCCGCAAAGACAAACACACATAGCCAATACCGACCGAGTGCTGTTCCAACGTCGTCGAGCAAAGGTGAAACCAACAACCCTTCTTCGTGTGGCGGCGCGTCCCAGATTGCTCGTTGCTCGACCCCGTTGTGCGAGCACACGTTCGCGGTCCTCACTTTCGGAAAATCTCCAGCGAGCCAACTGCCATATCTGCTGAGCAGAGCAAGCCCCACACACCAACCGACCAATCACAGGAGAAATCAACTGCAACACCGTCATACAGCCATGGGTCTCCAGCTCTACGCGAACCTCGTCAGCCAGCCGAGTCGCTCAGGTATGGAGGCAGATCAAAGATACTACATTTGGAATATCTGATCTTGATACTAACTTAACTTCCCTTGCGTTGGATTGTGCATGAAGTTGCGTGGGTGCTCAAGACCAAGAACGTCGACTACAAGCTCGTCCAGGCGGACTTTGGCGGCCCCGTATTCACGTCCGCCGACTTCCTCAAGATGAACCCGAACGGCTTGATCCCCGTGCTCAAGGACGGCGACTTC
>JAASGK010000839.1:0-15343 GCA_023334195.1 Globisporangium emineosum
AAAACTTTTGTGCTGCTCAACAAACGGAAAGCACTGCCAGAACGCGTTTTCTAATTGGTTCATTCTGGCCAATTTTCACCCTCAAACGGCGACTGTTGGTAAAAATTTCACAAAAGTGGGTGTCCTCATAGCATTGGCCAGTACTGTATTGGACTGACAAGATTTGCTTTTAGCATGTTATTTCACGCAGATATCTGTTATGAAAAATTATCCTGATATGTGCACGTCACATGTTCCGGTTACACTTTGCGATTTGACGCTCTGTACGGTTTCATTTTGCTTGCGATTTGACGCTCTGATTAACGACAGCTGGTCCCAAGACACGAAGACATTCTCACCCTTCATAACAACTGTCAATCAGAAGACAAGCTCGCTATCTTATTTAAGCGGGGTTGATAGATTTGTATAATGTTGAAAATGGTATGCAAACATATTTATTTGTCGCGTTATTCATTATAGAAAGGCTCGACATCAAATATCTGAACCCTGCCAACTCGTTAATCCCCCAATCAATGAAGCCAGTTGTCGCTGCTCTGGCGCATTGCGTTGCTGCAATAGGGAACTGACCGCAGACGACAGCAATTCCCGTGGGACGCTTTTTGACTGGGAGAATGTATGGAGCGAGTGGCTGGGTAGAGGTGTAACAGAGAGAGAGTGAGAGAGAGAGGGGGACTCAAGAAAGCGAGACTGACCCACTTTTCTCGGCAACCTGGTGCCGACCAGCTGCCAGCCAGCAGACACTTCATTTCCCAGTCTTCCGCGTGCGCAGCAGTCAGGAAAGAACCCACCACCCGAGTCCAGTCTCCTCCTGAACTCCACGGTACCCTCCTTCTTATTTGCAGACACGCAGCGGAGAGCAGAAGCAGATCGCCAGAGACACAGAAACCAGCAGCGATGGCGAAGAAGTCGGTGATCATCTTCGCGGTCGTGGTGCTCGCGGTCATCGGCGCCAGCATCGGCTACTTCGTGACCCGCAAGACGACCGACGCGACCAACTCGTCCGGCACGAACGGCACCAGCTCGTCCGACTCGACGTCGTCCAAGGGCTCGTCCAGCAGCGGCACGAGCCGCACGAGCGGCACCTCCGACCTCGACTTCACCAATACCACCGGCTCGGGCGCGTCCTCGACCGTCTCCAAGGTGACCACGGACCCGACCTCCGAGTCGTACAAGCTGTCGGCGTTCGCGCTCGGCGATTGGGGCGCCACCACGTACTCGAAGAATGGCTCATGCTGCTCGCGCCGCAAGGATTTTGCGTACAACTCGTTCGATCGCCATGCTGAGGCTGGTGTTGCCATGTTGATGGGCATGGCCGCTGAGAAGCAGAAGCCAAAGGTGGTGCTTGGGCACGGTGACAACTTCTACTGGACTGGTATCATGGGCGACACGGACCAGGCGTACCGCTTCGACGCCACGTTCGAGAGCAAGTACACCGCCGAGTCCCTGATCGACGTGCCTTGGGTGAACGTCATGGGCAACCACGACTACGGTGGTGGCAGCTACGTGTGCTCGGACGGCACTGACCAGGCTCAGTGTGGCAGCGCCAGTGAGCTGCTGACTGCGTTGAAGACCAAGTTCACTCTCCAGTCTGGCTACAAGAGTCCAAATACCGACCGTTGGAAACTGACCGACCACTTCTACGTGCACACGATCAAGGAAGGCGACGTGAGCATCGACATTTTCAACTTGGACACGAACGACGCTGAGAGTCACGGCGCGGACCAAATCTGTTGCCAGTGCTACGGCTACTCCGAGGGAGACGACGACAAGATTTGCAAGCAGGTCACTCGTGGCCACAAGTTTTGCTGCGGCGGTGACACTGCCATGTACGACATGTGCATGAAGCAGTTCAACGACTGGGGTGATGAAGCCAAGACCAAGCTCGCCGAGGCCGTGAAGAAGTCCACTGCGACGTGGAAGATCGTGAACTCCCACTACAGCCCATACAACCACTACGGTGAGACGAGCGCGGCCAAGTGGGTCAAGACCCTGAAGGACATCGACGGCATCCAGCTCTGGATCAACGGCCACACCCACGGTGAGAAGCACGACTTTGCCAACTTCAACATGCACTTTATTGAAAACGGCGCCGGTGGTGGTATCCAGAGTGAAGCTGCGTCGGGCATCCCAGCGTACGCGTCGAGCTGGATCAGCAACGTGTGGACCGCGGGTGGTCTGAACGACGGCACTATGGACGGCAACACGTACGGCTTCTTTGAGCTCTCGGCGTCCAAGAACTGGATGAAGGTGCGCTTCCTCACGTTCGACAGCAACTGGCAGCTCACGACCAAGGACGATGGTCTCAAGAACGGCAAGATTGGTGGTGTCGCGTCCAAGCATTGCTGGTACATCCCAAGCGACGGCACGCAGGGCAAGGAGTGCACGGACTAAGCCGGAGCAGTTTTGTGTGTGAGAGTAAGTATCACGTTCTCTTCAGTTCGCCCAGAAGATTAATGCATTGAGGAGAGAAGAGCGTGTGCCTTTGTTGTACACCACCGCTATGGCGAGAAAATATATGCGACAGCGACGTTGAATTTTGTGAATTACTGTACTACCAGCGGCGTGAGTCTGGCCTGGATGCTTCTGAACGCTTGTGGGTTCACAAAGAGAGACGAGGAGTCAGAAATGTATCCATGCATCACACCAGCATACTGTTCATTATATCACACTGAAAGATAGAGAAAGAAAGATGAATATGTCGGCCGTGCAAAGTGCATCCTTCTTAGCATTTTGATTAAGATGACGCCGTCGTCAACACCACAGCACACACAACGCGGCGGTGGTGCCGTATCGCTATCAGTTCTGGCGCTTTGGCGACTGCGTGCTCACGGAAGAGCCCTCGTGTGAGTTATTGTTACGTTTTCGTGTATCTTTCCACCGCCATTTTCCATGGACAAGCAAGCGCTTGTGAGAACGAACGTTCACGACACACTCGTGGGTTTCCATGGGCGTTCTTGCTTGCTATGATGGAGAAAGCCCCTTTGTATGACTTCACGATTCGCTGCGCTCAATACGAACGATTGCAGTCAGTAGAGGACTCGCTGCCTACGTCGCCCGCGCGTCTCTATGATGGCCCCTCCTCCTCCTTACAGTCCCGCGTGCTGATCAATATGCTTGAGCGCTTCTGCAATGCAAGCTGGTTGGCGGCCTCCAGTCTCTACACTTGGCGGCACTTTCCTTACAAAAACCAAGTCAAGGGCGACAACACTGCCACTGTCTTTGTAGAATCGCGACACTGGTGCCTGCTTCCCACCCAACCTGAAAGTTGAAGCCTCTCAACCTCGGATTTTCAGCCAATCGCTTCTCTTAAAAAATCCTTTCAAGAATTGTGATTGGTCCAAAATGGCAATCTGGTGCTGAACTCTCCTGATTCTCCGACTCTTTTTGTTCTTCTTCTTCTCTCTCCTGAGAGTTTCGTTCGCTGCGGCGTCTTTTCGGGATCCTTTCCATCTGGCGCACCAGACAGACGGCTAAACTGAATATCCCCACCCAATGGACGATAATAACAAGTAACAAGCATGAGCCAGTCATCTTGGTAGAGGCGAACGCCTTTCTTCTATAGACGGGTGCTCATAACGCCCGCCGTTCGCTAGCTGGCTGGCTCGACTCATTCGCCAATTTGCTCCGAGACCCACAAGCCGCCAGCCCAGCTCCACCACCATCTCAATCACCATGAAGACTTCGTGCATGACCATCGCTTTGCTCAGTGCCGCCGCCGCGCTGACCACCACCATCGACGCCGCGAACTGCGACTTTGGCGCGATCCAGAGCATGCTGTACCCGAACGCGACCGAAGGACTCAAGAAGTGCGCGGCCGAGAGCGGCGTGGACATCTGGGCGATCACCAACTTCCCCACGGAGAAGCAGGCGCAGTCCGTCATGCAGTCGCGCACGTGCGCCGACTACCTCAACCAGATCAACGAGCGCGCGAACAAGGAGATCCAATGCGACCTCGTGATCCAGGACACCACCAAGGGCTTCGGCTCGTTCATCACCGACTTGCTCACGGGCCAGACGGGCAACCAGACCGAGTCAGACTCGGGCTCCAACGACATCGAGATCCCAGACGAGGGCAACGCCAAGGCGAAGGCGTCGCTGCTGGACGACTCGAGCTCGTCGTCCACGACCAAGTCCACCACCACGCCAAAGGCCACGACCGCGACGCCAGTGACCACGAAGAGCGCCGCCACGTCGGCATCCTTGTCGGTCGTCACCGCCGGTGTCATCGCTGTTGTTGGATTCGCCCTGCAGTGGTAAACCCAGGCGGATCGCTTGTCAGTAATTTTATCTTGTTTTGAATGTCTTTCTCGAAAATTGATTTTCGCGAGTTTGTGTAGTGTGAGTTAGTGAGTGCAATGCGTGAATAGATACTAATAGTTGCAGCACACGCAAGCGCGAGCTGCAGCCCTGATAAAGTAAACGAAGAGCAGTTTGCTTTTGTCAACATTGAAGCCCGATTGCAGTTCGATTCTTGCTCACCCACAGGAGTGAAGGTGACATATTTTGTGGATTCAAGCGGTCAAGCTGGTGGCGTGTCATTATTGCCACACGCTTAACAGAGCAAAGGAAGACACAGGTCTTTTTGGCGCGTTTTCCATCTGGAAAACGAAACATTATTACACTTCATGCAAAAAAAAATCCGATCCGATGGGTTCAGAAAGTGAGAAAATCGAAGTCACAAGATTTCGAAAGCAATATTCTTCAAAGTCTTGTGAACTGAAGAGTTCTGATGAGCCTAATGGCGAGCTAGACTCTATGGCATTCATCAGGTGAGCTCCTTACTGACTTTCATCTCGCTGCCACGCACAAGCTCTTTCAGATCCATTCTTTGGACCAACAACAAATAGGGCGATTCCCGTTGCCACACAAAACCAAAGTTCTTATTTCATTATTCATTATCCATTATCCATTTTCACACCACATTATTTATAAAAAATATATGCAACTTTCTTCATTTCCTTCCTCCCTCTCAATCCACTTGGCTCAACTGCTCAACTGAGCAGGAAATTGATATCCAAGCGACTCGCCGGCTGCTGACGAGGAGCTTCACCGCCTTCCTCCTCCACCTCAGGGAACGCTTCTCGCTCGTTCGCCTCCCCTGGCTGCTTGTCCCCCTCTTCAGGAGGCTCATGCAGGTGCAGCGCCTGCTGTGCCTGCTGGCGGGCTTCATACATTCCATACTCTTCTTCTCCATCGTCCTCCTCCGACAGGATTTCAAACACGCGTCGTGGGGGTGACCGCCATGCTGGCTCCACTGGTGGTTCTTCTTCTTCGGTCGTCATCCGTCCATACTCATCGTCCGGGCTGCTGGGGCTGTAGTCCTTCGAGCTGTCTTCTTCGCCCAGCATCGCTCGGTGCGCGATTAGCGCCTGGTTCATCAGCAGGGCAATGTCCTCAAAGCTCGCGCCGGCTTGCAGAAACGCGTTCACAAAGTCCACATTCGAGTCGTAGATTAGGACCTGCCCATTCTCGCTGAACTCGTACTGGTTCACGCCCCGGTACGTCACGTCCTTGCCAATGAGCCGCTGGATGAGCTCTTCATTGTCTGCGACGTGTGGGAACACGTTGATGAACGTGTCGCGCGAAAGGCGAACATGCAGGTTCGACGTCACGATCACAATGGGGTTCTCCTCGGGGCCCGAGACCTCGACGTTGACCACATCGACGCGCAACTTCGCGTGGTAGGACGTGTACCGCTTCCACTGGTCGTGGATCGCGTCGACGCCCCTCTGGTCGCCCATGCGCATGTCCGGGTGCATCGCGTGGTGGAGGAATGCGACCTGGCGCTCTTCAAAGGCAGCTGGGTCGTCGTGACCCATCGGCAGCCGCTTGCGGCCAGTGCTCACGACGTTCGGGATCCCTGCCTGGAAGAATGCAAAGTACTGCCGACAGAGCAGCGCGAGCGAGCCCGAGACGCTGTTGCGGGTCTTGAACGCCTTCTCCTTGCGTACGTCGTACAGGAAATGCAGGTCGTCCACCTCGTGGCGCAGCGCGTCCACGATCCCCGACAGCGCGGCCTCGTACTTCTTGCGCTTGGCGCGGAACTCCTTACCGCGGTCGCTGTTCGTCTTCTTGACCACCAGGACGCCGCCTTCTTGGTTGTCGGACGCAGACGAGCTGGAGAGCTCACTTGGCGATGGCGACGACGGTGGCGCGGGACGCGACGAGGGCCACGTGGCGAGGCTGCCGCCGCTGGGGTTGGAGCGCTGCTGCTGAAGAGCGGACGCGTGCATGCTGAGCGTCATGGTCGTCCTCTTCACTTGATCTTCGAGGAGCAAAAGCGTTAATGGGAGTGGCTGCAACAGAGTGAGAGCTCCACACACACAACGGTCAGTACAGTACCGTACCTACAAATGGGCACATCCCACTGGGATCAGTCGCGCTTTCGCACGACAGAACGATCTTCAAACGCCCCGTCTCCATTCCAGCCAACCAGAACGCGGCTGTTGCACTATCCAGCCAATCAGAAACAAGAAAATATTTATAAAAACAATAACGCGGACCCGACTTTTTTAGGTTTTTTAAAACGCGAAACGAAGAGGAACAAACACCCCGCGCGCAGACACTTTGCTCGCGTGTAGGATGTGAAGGATGTACACATAATATACACCCTTTCACGCACATGCGCAACTTGGACAGTCGGTGGTTTTCTCATCATTCGCTTTCAGTACGAACGCTCGAGACAAAAAAGAGAAGGTCGCAACTTCATAAAAATACCTATAAAAATAAATTGAGCCCTGTCGTCACTGTCTCGTCGCTACCTACAATTTCCTTTTTCGTCGGACGGGCAGAATTTTTCCACAATTTCGTTGAAGTGATTCGTGACACTGAAAGAGCACCGTGACACTGCAAGAGCATAGTGAAATCAAGATATGTGCAGGGTCGGAATCAGTGGTTTTGCCACTGCACACATCTTGACCACTATGGTCGTTCAGTGTCACGGTAAGTCGAAGCTTTTAATTCTGCCTCGTCCGACGATATGATTCGCTGATCTAGCGAATCTATTTAAATTACGCCACACTTTTATCCACCAAATCGTTAGTCATAAACCCAGATTTTTTTAAAATAAAATTTAGAAAAGTAAAATATTTCTGAATTTTAAAATTGTTTTAAGAAATTCAAATGCATTTCAACATTTTTGAATCATTGTTTGTTTGACTGGCGCCGTATGCGCATGGGTCCTCCAGTGATCACCATTGATCAAGCGCCACCAACGCGGCCGGTGCAAGCTACAATGCCATACAGCCCAGCCCCACGCGTGTGGCGACGGACACATACTAAACATGCGTTGGCATCGGATCCACGACCAGGGCCTGAGTCTTCTCAGGCTCGTCATCGCCGCTTCACGCTTGTGGTGTGGGTCCACATCGCAACAGCAACAAAAAAAGGGAAGCTGTCGTGTGGCTCCGGAATGAGGCGAGCACACGTGCAACTTCAACCCGCGACACTCGTCTCATCTTCTTCAAACTGAACCGAGAGACTCAGGCCTCTTGAATTTAGGCGTTGTGCCTTATGCCATAATCTAAGCGAGATTTGGCAGATTTGAGATATGTGAGACAAGGCGTATTTAGTGAAACGATACATAAACTATAAGCCATCAGAGGTTGGGGGGATGGAGGTGAACAAGGTGAGCTGCTTTTAGAATAAATAATCGTAGTAACTCTGCACCTCGATACGATTAAATACGCAAAGAGCAACCACATCTATCGATATAATCTTTGGATATCGTCGGACACTGGTGACGATTGCCACCGATTAACAACTGCTGGCTCAAATATGCCCAGCAATATGTTCAATATGGATGAATATGATCACAATTCCGACAATCACAAAATACACTCGGTTCACTATCCACCTGCACAGCCAAATAGAAGACACATATATCTGGCCAATTGGCAGTCTTGAAGATCAGAGTTTCATTCAATTATAAGTTTAGGGGTAGGCATTTCTGTTCCGTCACTCTTCCGACATAAATTGTCGGAAGCGAGTTAGAAATATGCTTGCGCTGCATACAAACACGAACATTAATGAATGTTTGCAGCATGTTGCAAATAATATAATAATGCTGATGGCAGGACCAAGGCGCACAGTGATGCGTGCGCCAGTGATAGAGGGGAATGCCAAGAGAGTAGCAGACTCGCGGCGTCTTTGCAAGTTTGCTAAAGATCACAACACAACCATTTCTTCGCTACCAGAAGCAAGCACGCATGAGCATTCAGTCCCTTATCCCCGCCAACACCAAGTCGGCCATGTCAACAGCAGTGAACGTCTTCAAGAGGTTCCTTGACTCTGAGACGGTTTCACTCGAAGCCATCAACAAGTCTATCTTGAGTGATCCCCTCTGGCGCTAACTTTCTAACTGTGATGGGCAAGTTTGCTATGCATCTTGCCTTTTACAGAGGCGGAAACGGCGAGTTCCTCGCCAAGAATTCTGTCCTCTCTCCTACTACAGGCGAGTCAAGAAGTGGTTGCTTGGATTCTTCGCGTTGTAGAAGGCAATCGTCAACGACAAGCTGCTTGAGATGGCGAGAACGTTAGAGAAGCACTGTATGACAAGAGCGAAAGGTGGAATGGTGAAGAAGGCTCCAGCCTGCACGAAAGGTGATCTCAAATTGATTGTGGGACACTTCTACATGACTACAACGAGCTCAACCGACTACCAGGACGCAGTGTTTGTGTGCTTTATGTGGTATGTCTTCGGCCGCGCGTCCGACTTGTCGTTCGTACTCAAGCAGGGACTCACCGTCAGCTCCAGCAACGTTCTCTTCCTCCGGCTGATCCGCGTCAAAGACATCTGAGAAGCAAGGCCTCTCTCTCTTTCCTGACAGAAGTGGATTCGCTACGTGTCCAGTCCACGCGATTGCAGTCGCCTTGCTCATGCAATCAACGCCGTGTGCCTCGTTGCTCGCTCAACTTCCGACCTCGAGCGACGGTGCCGATCCCTCGATGACCGCCTCGATTCCGCTCCTGGAGTTACTCGGCGGCGACTACCATGCCGAAGCAGGAATCGTCCTAGAGAGGCCGCCAGTTTCTGCTACTACTCGCGCTCCAGGTGTCCACAGCTATGTCAACAGAGCCCTCAAGAAGACGTCCAAGGTTGCGGGTGTGGAGAGTGAGCTGACTTCGCGCTCGCTCAGGCGTGGAGGAGCCAGCGCGCAAACGGGGATTCCCAGTTAAGCGCGCAGTGGATCTTCGAACGAGGGGCATGGGACCTGACTGCAACAACAAGGCATTCGCGTACGTCTTCAACACAACCAGCAAAGACCAGAACATCGCTCGCGCTCTTAGCGGGTGGAAGACAAGCGAGCGCGTACCGGCGACCGAGCTCTCTGTCTTCGACACTCATACACGAACGAAGATCCAAGAAGTCCAAGCGCTCATGTTCAGCGCCTGCAGTAATCTCGATACCAACAGCTGCAATGTCGACCAGCGTGTTCTTGACCACTGTGCCGTTCACTCGATCCGCAGCTATCTGCGACTGAAGATGCTGAACTCGAGCGCTCCTGCTGTCAAGCGCTTGGAGGAATGCGTGATTACCGCGAGATATCTTGCGGTCGATGAAGCTAAACGAAGCGGTCCCTGCTACGATCGAAGACAAGGCAAGCAGCAAAACAGACAAGCAGAAGGACGAGCAATACTAACCGACGATCAAGTATCAAGTGGCTGTCATTTGCGGGCTTGTCGAGCTCAACGGGCGGTGGGGGCAGAGAATCGCAGTCGTCGAATACGAGATGAGGAAGCGCAAAGCTGATGTGATGGCAATACCTGAATGTTGCAAGTCACACGAGGAAGAGGGGACGCAAGGGAGATTTCAAGCCACAAGAAGAAGAAGAAGAAGAAGGCAACAGCGACTCACCTCTTGGCTGTTTTAGGTACGAATGATACACACGCGAGCCGCGCCTGTGGGACTCAGACGCCTCTCGTCAGCAAGTCTCCAACTCCAGAAAGATCGTCACCTTCATGAAGCTGTTTCTCGGTGGCGGGTTTGAGCTGGATGAGCGCGCAGCGGGCTTCAAGGGCGCTGCGATGTCATACGGTGCTCGTGCGGAAGAAGGAGTCGCTGAGTTCCTTGCTGGTCGAGGCATTGTAGCGCGTGGGGCAGGCTCGGTGTTGAAGCACATGCATGAGGTTCATCGCGGAGGGGCACTGAACGAGAGGACCGCGATGCACAAGGCCTTGCTGTCAAGTGGCGCTACCACGAACCCGGCACCGCTAAAATCACAAAACACATTGAAGGTAGTGTAAGACAGACGAGAGACACAACATGCATGACTTACATAATAAAGCGATTCGTTCTTTTTGCCATCTTCGCCTCTTCATTCACGAATGATCGTAACGGGGATCGAACTCATACCGATTGGTTTCCAGCCAATCGTTTGTTCCAATAAACAAGCGCGTTCTCGGGGATCAGCGCTCGTTCGTACGCTTCTCTCACTTCCGGTTTCTCTTTGGCGCGATCACCACCACGACGAAGCCTACGAAGAACAGCATCAGCAGCAAGCGAGAGTTCAAAGCCCTCTGCGTCGCAGGGGTGAAGAAGCGCGGAGGCTTTCGTGTCAGCGACGAGGTGATCCGACACCTTCGTGACGCAGTAAACAAGAAGGTCTCGGCGAAACAGCACCTCGCGGAGTCGTTGTCGGTGATCTTCGACGCGCTGTCCCTCAAGCAAGCGCGATTGATAACGCTGGAGCACCTGACGGAGTGGATTGAGCAGAGCACGAGCGAAAGCAACAGCGAGACCGAGTGGGAGGGCGGCGACGATCTCAGTGGCGAGAAGCCCCACGGTGTCCGCATGGTACTCGACAACATATTTCCCCTCCAGCCAAACCTAATTAAGCGCCCACGGAGCGGGCGCCGCCCGGCTAGTTGGTCCATCATTAAGTCAGGAAACCAAAGCGTCCTGGCCTGAAAGAAGAGCAAGGGAGTATTTACAACAGCTGCAGATGTGTCTACAATAACATTATGTGGAGATAGGAACCTGGAGCGCGAACAGTACGCTGCACGGTGTCGCTGCGTAAAGAGTGCGTACCAATTGAGAACTCGATGAACATACAGTGCGGACTGTTATTCTTAGTATTGAGTCTTGCTGAACACAGCCTTTAGCTGTGTGTTTCCTCAGTCATTCATTCCAAGCACACAACAGCCGCAAGGCCTTGAGAATGGAAGGGAGGGTCAGCAGACACACAGTAACACACGCGCAAGACGCGTGCTGGATGAGAGCGTAACATACTATAACAATAGTAACGATGCGCACACGACACTGCATTCAGAAAGAAAGCAGCCAACTGCTCAAAGACACCCTTTTCTCTAGACGAGCAACAAATGGTCAGTCTAAAGATAGTAAGTCAATGTGGACGTACGAGAGAGCAGAAGAGCCTCCATCATAGCGCACAAAAAGCAGCAACGCACACAATTAATGAAAGTATTTCAAAGTGCTTTTCGCGGCGTTCCTTGTGATTAAAAGTGGCCCGAAATTAGGGGTCTGCGAATTTTGCCTAATGCGCTAAATTAGGCAAAATGGCCTCAAACGCCTAATTTTAAGAGGCCTGCTTATAACCCGGTACACTGTACTTGATAGTCAGATGACTGACGTCACAGAGAGGAGCGGATCACGCATGACGCAATATGCTCCGTGACGTCACGCAATTTTTCGCGGTGTTGACTTGACGCTCGGAGATGGTCCTTCTTGAACTCGGTACCGTACACTCTTTCCTGTTGATTCAAAGCAATTGTGACGTTCAGCGGGCCTCACTGTTGCAACTCGCTCTCACACAGCTTGACAAGATGTTGCATGTGCACTGCTGTTATAAATTTCATAGATACGATTGTTCACCAAGCTATACATACCTACATACCTACACGCTCTTTCACGCTCCCTCGCTGATCGTTCACTTTCTCTCTGCTCACGACAGAATGAACTCAATGTTCATGATCGGCGGCGGCGATTGCGTTGACGACTGCGTGGACGATGATGCCCCTTCATCCATCTCGGGCTCGTCGAACATGTCCTGCTTGATCACGGCATCCTGCTCGATCAGCGCGTCACCGAGAAGCTGCGCGACGTCTCGCAGATTGCCCACGACCTCATGCAGCGCGGTCACGAGGTCCGGCACGAGCTCGTACCGGATCATCTTGCCCTGTTCGTTGAAGTAAAAATGGTCGCTGTACCGCAGGTGCACCTCTTTGCCAACCATCTTCTGCACGAGCTCTTCGTTGTACAAAATATGCGGGAAGAGCTTCTCCATAGTCGTGCGCGAGTAGCGCAGATGCAGCACGCCCGTGGTCGAGATGATCGGGCAGCGGTCGAACGTCGTCATGCGGAACGACCTAAACTCGAGCCGCACGGACGTGTGGAAGTGCGAGTACTTCTTCCACTGGTCGATCAGCGGGTGCACGCCGACGAAATCGCCAAATACCACGTTCGGGTGCGTCATGTTCTCAAGGAAAGCCTCCTGCCTCCGTGAACAGACGAGTGCGCTTCCAGAATACCGAGGAGACACACCCACATGCAACGCAGGGCTGCGGTCCGCGCGCGAGCCGGGCGGCATTTGCATGCCATAGCGAAACACGGCAAAGTACTCATGCACCATCTTGATCGCGAGCTGGGACGCCGTGAACGGCGCCGCGAGCTGGCGCTCTTCGTACAGCCGCTTGCGCGCGCAGAGCTCGGCCACATGCACGCGCAGCGCCTCGACCTCCTCCACCGTGTTGCCGACGCGCTCTTTCTTGCGCTTGCGGTACCGGCGTGCGCGCTCCGAGTTGTTCTTGCGGATCGCGAGCAGGCGGTTCGCCTGCTTGGCACGTGACGCCTGCACGACGCGGCACACGGCGTCCTCGGGCGAGCGCAGCAGCAGCGTGCGCGCCGCGCTCTCGACCGGCTGGAGCGGCGCCGCGGCGTCCTCGTCGTCGTCATTCAGATTGAGCTGCTCGCTGTCGTCGTACGTGATCTCGTAGCCGTTCGCGGCGTGGTCATCATTGCCGTAGCGAAGGCGATCCATCGTTCTCACAATATCTGGAATTGATTTGGGTTCTTGTCTCTGGAGGAATGCTCGCTCTCTCACCTTTTTCCATGGGGCGTTTTAGGCTTGCATCAATTTTCAATTTTCAATTTTTTCTAACTGAAATTGAAAATTGACGAGCGTTTTATTCTTGGTAAAAAATGGATGAACGATTGTGCTTTTCACTCTGTATATTTATTTTAAATTGTTTTTTAGGAAACCTGGGTGAAAAAAGATTGATGCAAAAAGCGTTTGCAATCCTAAATCGGTCCTACTGGACCTGGTCTGATCCACACATATTCTGTCGACCCATGCGATTTTGAGATCGTTCGGAGCTTTTGCACCTGCGCGAAATGAATTGGAATTCTGTCATACATTGGAGGATTAAGAGCCACAATTTCTTAAAGAAGAAGTGAGTGACGAGCCCTTACTTCCCAAGCGTGCTTGCCAGAGGACCTGAGCGAGGATAGACAGACTCAAGGTTTCTCATTAACACATTCAGAAAAGTGTGGACATACTACAACCAGAAGTCGAGCCCTATTGAGAGCTCAAGGTCCACCGAAGTCTTGGACGTATGGGCTCCACAGAGTCTGGTTTTGAGCACACTCGAAACGGATCGACCTCGTTTATTTCTACCACAAAATCAAAAGAAAAGCTTCACAGGTTCTTTCTCACTTTTCTTTTGATTGATTTTGGAGTTATCCGAGAGAAATTTTCTCACTGTCCTCTCCTAATTTACATGCAACGGAGCAGACAGTGCTCCGACTATTGAATATAGTATTGTACTGCGAAAAGAAATAGATAATTGTTCATTACCCAAAGAAGCAATAATCAATAATTGCGCAATACAATATATATTGCAATACACGCGACGTTCTCACAAAAACTTCCTGAATTTGGAAATCACAACAAGTTGTGATGTCTGTTGTGGGACCTTGAAAAACCCAAGCACAATCACATACCCATACCTTTTTCGCGGAAACACATTTTTTTGTCATGCGTGTGTGGATCCAACCGTAATAACGCCAAGAAAAGAAAAGTTGTGATTCGTTTTGAAGGATACAAACGACAATTACATAAACGAAGTAACGTTAGAACTCAATTTAGTGGCTCGATGGCGACGTTTATACCCGACTAAAAAAAGTCAAAATTTCCAACTGGGGCAGTTAGCAATAATAACGCTGAAGCACGCCAGGAAGCAATAGATAATACTTGCGATATAACAATATCAATAATAATAATAATTTATTATATTATTTTCTTCACTAGGTGCAGAGTCTTGCGCACTTACAAGACCACTCCTCGAGGCGTGTGGATCTCAATATTGAGAGGCATACAATACTTTTGTATGTGATTTTCAACTTTCCCAAATGTGGATTTCCGGTTCTGATTGTATCCATCAGTTCAGCAGCCAATTGTCGTGCTTGTGCTTGCGTCAACTGGTGGGTTTCGCAGACACATCCAAAGTTGACAGCCGTCCAACAGCGACCAATGGCGTCTGCTTTGTGCAGGTGTATGTACGGCACTCCTATACAAAACGCAAGACTCAAAAGCGCATACTCAAAAGCGATAATAGAATGATAAGACCAAAAGGACGACATGCGTGGATGGTACACAACTGAACTTTTCGACAGAGTTTTCCTCAATTTTGAAGTTAGCTTCAAATAAAGTCAGATTCTTGCTTTGGATGGAAATAAAAAGTTAAAAGTGGGGTCACAAACTCGAAATGGTTCCAAGTGGAGGCAACTGTGCGCAAAAAAAGGAACATGCAAAGCACGACCATTTTTCCGTACTCGAAAATCCCCATACAAACTCTGTTTGAAACCGAGCAGATTCGCGAAATCGTGGCTCAAAGACGGTCGTGAGCCACGATTTCGCGAAAAGGAGTGGGTCCACCACGGTCCACCGTGGTGGACACGCGCAAATTCGCTTCGAAAAAACTCGCCAGATCCGCAGTTGTGATTGGCTGATCGAGTTGACCAATCAGATCGCTGGATTTTACAAATACTACAGGTTTGTGTGATCAAGTGCTGGTCGCGAAGAGGCGCGCACGTACGTCCCTTGACCTTTGAAAGGGCTTTGGACATTTCGGTTCATTAGGAAATGGCTCGAAACAGGAATGGAACAATTGAAGCAAGAGAGAGGGAGAAAAGAAGTCTTGTAGTCTTGGAGCAACATTCGTGAGTGGCCTGTAGTTTAAACAACTCAGACGCTATCAACATGCCTTTCCCACTGAAAAATGACCCATCGCTCTCACTCTGCACATAGCGTTGCCAATTCTGAGCGCGAAAGGCTTCTCAACGAAACAAATGGCGATCGTCACTAAGCGCACAGCCTGGGCTAAT
>JAASGK010000840.1:0-15319 GCA_023334195.1 Globisporangium emineosum
AGTTTGTAATTAGCCTAGGCTATGCGCTTAGTGACGATCGCCATTTGTTTCTTTGAGAAGCCTTTCGCACTCAGAATTGGCAACGCAGAAGCTCTGTCCGTGAGAGCGATGGGTCTTTCTTCGCATGTCGAAATCGTCTTGAGTTGTTCAAAGTGTCTTTACGAATGGCCTATCGGCTATTCGTAAACTACAGGCCACTCACGAATGTTGCTCCAAGACCTGTCGAAGCTTGGGCGAGATGCAAGACTTCTTTTTCACTTGTTTGTAACCAAATTTTAGCGGAGGATAACCTCAAATTTAGAGTCTCTACCTCGATTACTTCACTATTAATTTCTTCTATAAATTCCAATAAAAACCACTGATCAATGTCTTTCGGTCAACCGTGCCCTGCAATTTCCAAGTCAAACGCAAATTTTGGCTCACCGAACGACATTGATGGTAACTGCGGGTTACGCCCAATGGTGAGCCAAAATTTGCGTTTGACTTGGAAATTGCAGGGCACGGTTGACCGAAAGACATTGATCAGTGGTTTTCGATAAAATCAAGCAAATCAAATTGAGCTCTTCGAAAGGTCACCAATATCTGACTCAGAAAATAGGCAATTTGGATCAGTATTGAGTCTGAGTCTGAGTTGTCGCTGCTTTTCTTTGGTGTGGCACCCTGTGCCTTCAGCCCTGGACACAATTTACAATTGACGCCGAGCATGAGCGAAGACGAGTTCGTCGTGCTGCTCGAGCACGCGGGCATCACGGAGGTGTCGGACGACGGCGGCCAGGAGTTCCTCGAGAAGAATCTGCTGCTCGACTGGCTCGCGCGCGAGGGCATCGAGCTCTTCGGTGCCAAGTTCCTCTTCCAGAACAGCAGCAACAGAGGAGACGATATCGGCGGCGAGCAGCGTGGGGATGGGGACGACCACAGCGCAGCGTCTGCTTGCGGTGGTGGTGGTGGTAGTGGCGGCGCGCCACCTCAGTCGGATCTGAGTGCGCCGAGTCTCATGGCGGAAAACGAGCCGCGCTACGCGCTCGCGCAGCGTATTCTAGACCGCCTGGTAGAGCGCGAGTGGCTCTCGCCGATCGAGTTTGACTACGACGAAGACGAGACCGAGGTGGGTAGTCTTTGCCAAGCCGATAGAGCGCTCTTTGAAGACGCCATAGAGGGCGATACAAGTCCCTCAGGGTGCTGTCAAAGAGCTACATGTACCTTTCATCTCACACTGCTGTGCTTTGTTGTTCGTGTGACTGAATAGGAATGGAAAGCGACACTCTTTGGGATCCGACTGTCGACCGCCGAGGCGTACAAGATCTACATTGAGAAGGACGCGAGTGTGAGGGTGCAGACACGCGCTGTCTATATATGTCAATGGGGTGCGCAATGTAGTCTAACGCTATCGTTACGTATGCTGTGCTGCTCGCTCAGGAAATGAACCTGTCGGCAAGCGGATTGAGCCTGCGCACACAAGCACTGATAGCGGTGCGTGTGCCTCCATAACCCCATGGAAGCTTCTCTACGATGGATTGGGGATTGATCCTCACATGCTAGTGCGTATGTATGTGTTTGTACAGCAGTCCCAAGGCGGCGACACCGAAGAAGTGGCGCCAGTCAGTGTGCGTCCATCCGCCTTCTCCTTCGTACCCATTCCATCCTCTCAACGTGACTGCGTGTCTTTCTCACGCTTTGTGTTGCTTCATGTGATTGCGCGACGACAACAAACAACAACGATGTTATTAGGACCTGGACGGCGGGTCGCAGCTGCGCATCCGCGAGAAGATGTGGCAGGACTGCTTCCCGATGTGCTCGGAGAGCTGCAAGCAGATGTATTTCTCCTTCGAGAGCCCCGAGGTGATCCTCTACTCGACGCTCGGGCTCAACCTCATCAGCAACGGCATCAGCAGCGTGCCGGCGTTCTCGCGCGACCTCAAGACCATGGGCGTGAGCGCCGAGGACCGCACGGTCATCGTCGGCTTCCTTGCGCGAGCATTCCCGTCGGAGTGAACGCAATGTGGTGTGGTTGGTGATGGTTTGTGTAATTTTAGAAAAATGGTGGTGATGATGAAGAAAGACAAGCAATGGAGGCCAAATGGTGCTCTTATGATGATGTTACGATGACTAATAGCAGCACTGAAACACGTTGATCTCCACGACGCGAAATCGAGTTGCGGATCTACCTCTCCTTGCGAACCGCAGAGGCTTCAAAACAAAATAAGAAAACTGGGAAGAAGAAGAAAAATTTATGAGCACGAGAGACCGAGCACGAAGCCGCCGGTGAAACCCGCCGATGATGGGAAGTTGTACTTGAGCGTGGCGAGCAGGCGGTCGAACCAGATCTTGAAGTCCTTCTTGGTGATCTTGCCGTCGCCGTCCGGGTCCACCGCGGTGATCACGTCCTTCTCGACCTTCTTCCAGTTGATGTCGATGTAGCCCTTCGACGACGCGACCTGCGCGAGCACGAAGAGTGCGCCGATCGTGACCGCAGCCACCTTGCCGACCTGCTTCAGCGCGTAGCCCGAGCAGAAGCCGAGACCGCTGCCGAGCGAGATGTCGCCGAGGCGGCTCGTGACCTGGTCAATGAGCCAGTTGACGTAGTCGTCATCCTTCTTTCCCTTGCCGCCGCTGCCTCCAGTTGGTCCAGCGCTCTGTAGATAATAAGTACCCAAAATGTGTCAGACACAATGTCGATCAACAGGCGGATGACTGACTGCATCAAGAACGAAGCCATTCATCCAGTTGACTTACGAAGAGGTTGAAGAGCGCTTCTTGAGACAGTGCCGCTTCTGTTCGTGAGATAAATTCATTCATTCGTGTGAGTATCGTCATATTTTTTCATGACGACATGCCCAACGCAATGCAAAAGAGTGAAGAGCCCCACCTTTGGTCAATGCCGCAACAGCAGCAGCCAACGCAGCTCCAGAGATCGCAATGGTGGTCGTTCGGTGGCCCATGATAGCTGGGCGAGCTGCAAGAAATCCAGAACATCCAACAATTAGCACGATTACGCCCATTCCTTCATTGTCTCACACGCTGCCACCAATGCAAACGTACATGGAAGGCGGAGAGCCAACGCCTGCGTGTGCAGCTTCTTCTTCGACGAGGACGCGGCGGCGTTGCGCACGCTAAGCTTCATGACCTGCGGGCGCATGAGCACTGTGCACCATATCATAACGTCAGTCAATACAGCACTACTCCACAAAGTGAATGAAACGCGAAGAGCTACGATAGCTTCTTCGCACAGCGAGAAAGGAGCTCTTCAACTCGCACGCATGCACAGCCACACACACGTACGCATTTGGGAGCGATGGATCGACATGGCGCTGAATGGGGGGGTGTTGTTGTCTGATGCGGTTGAAGCACTTGGTCGATCGATATGAAGAGCGATCGAGTGGTGCTTGTTCGCTGGGTGGAAGATTGTGAACTGAAGTTGCCAAAGTGAGCTGTTGGACGGACATGGTGGCGACGCACCAGATGAGCTCTTTTGGACGTTTTTTTGCGCTTGAAAAGGAAATCCCGGTAAAGTCCTCATTAGAACACTTTCTAAAGTCCGTTTCCCACCGATTGTGGAAAAGTGAGGGGGAATGCTTATGCCACGATGTTAAACTGGAAAGCTATCTTGACAAATGTATAGATTATTGTATGGATTACATCGATTGTGGAAAATCGCTCATTTGAAACAAATCAATAGTGAATAAAACAAGGTTAGTACTGTGAAACACAAAATATCTTCTAAATAAGCCGATATACCGATACAGTACCGGTAAAATGGGACATGGGTGTGATCCTTCGGAACCGGTCCGTTTATTCAGGCGAACCGGTCCCGGCGATCTTGAAGCGTCGAGGAAGGAACGAAGGTTCAACGTAACAAGAGTCATTTTCAAGAGCTCAACTGGAACGCCAAAGCATGGAGAGCAACAGCTCACCGATCCCACTCTCCTCCGTGAAGACGTGGCACGAGGTAAACCCATGCAGCAGCAGATCCGCACAGCCCCCCTCTACCAACACCGATACCAGCAGTAGCGCTTCGCAGCCACCTCCGGTCTTTGCCGTCGACGCGGCGCTCAACGAAAAGATTTCGCTCTGGAACGGCGCGATCTGGCGGCTGTGCGTGGACGCGATCACCAACTCGACGAACGAGCAGCTCAAGGACACGTCGGGGCTCTGCCGCAAGATCCTCGATGCCGCGGGCAAGGAGATCTGGATCGAGTGCGAGGCCGCGGGCGGATGCCGCACGGGCGAGGCGGTCGTCACACGCGGCTGCCAGCTGCCGGCAAAGTTTATCATCCACACGGTCGGACCGCGCTACAACCTCAAGTACATCAACGCGGCGGAGAACGCGCTGCATACGTGCTACCGCAGCACACTCTCGGTGGCGAAGGAGGAGCACATCCGCACGGTCGCGCTCAGCTGCATCTACACCAAGCGGAAAGGGTACCCGCGCGACGAAGCCGCGCACATCGCGTCTCGTAAGTAGCGCCATGGCACTGCTATGTATTGAGGAGACAAGAGGTCAATGGCCCTCATGCAGCAGCTAACATTGTAGATTTGCTATATTCTTTATGAACAGGCACGGTGCGGCGCTTTCTCGAGCACTACCATGGTGACTTTGACCGTGTGATGTTCTGCGTGGACACGCTGGAGGACCAGATGATCTACGAGTCGATCCTACCGCTGTACTTCCCACGAACCAGAGAAGACGAGCTCAAGCAAGCGACGCGCCTCGCGTTTCGACACCTCGGTAAGCATTTGTGCATGCAGCATACACATATGAGAATTTTTTGTATCTTATTAATATTGGAATGTGGATCATTTCTGCATACGTAGGTGACAAGTTCGGGGAGCCGATCATCGAAGAACGCAAGATCCGCATCCGACTGCTCGGCAGCTCTAGCGGCAACCAGACCGAGCGTGACGAAGGTGACGACGATGGCAATGGTGAGTGCGAGTAGCTAGCTATCGGAGCTCTTCGAGCGCCCAACACGATGGGTATTCTTACTAACATCACGTGGCACTTTAGAGTCAACCGATGACGAAGAGACTGCGATCCAGGACTTTCGAGAGATGTCGATTGACCCGGACACCGAGCGCCTCGAGCGCCTGCGTCAGCTCCAGGAAGAGCGCGAGAAGCGCGCGTTGAAAGCGCAGGCAGCGCTCAAGAACGCGCCGCTTGTCAACTACCAAAGCGCGCTCTCCAAGGCGAAAGGTGAGGACTTTGACGACCTGCGCAGGCTCCAGTTCCTCTACAACGCCGGCGTGGACCGCTCGGGGTCGCCTGTGATGGTGTACCAAGGCGAGAATTTACCCGTGGACGCCGTGGACCTCGACCGCGTGGCGCTGTTCATCATCCAGAGCATGGACGCGGTGGTCGAGAACAAGTACAGCGTGCTGTACATCCACTCGGGCGTCAGGGACGAGAACCAGCCGAACGCGTCGTGGCTCAAGCGCCTGTTCCGCATCTTCTCCTCCAAGTACCACGCGAACCTCCACTTTTTCTACATGCTGGAGCCCACGGTCTGGCTCAAGCTCCTCATTTTCGTCTCGAAAGGGTTCGTGAACAGCGCTTTTTACAAGAAGATCGTCTACTTGTCTTCTTCAAAAGCCATTGACAACATCGCGGATACACTCGAGCTCCCGCCGCACATTTACAAGAAAAAGAAAGAGTGCGGCGAAGAGACCTCGGACCAGCAGGATGCGACTGCGGCGGAGAACCCGCGTGCAGCCGCTGCTGGGCCGTCCAACCAGGGGGAGAATGAAGCCGTGCTGTAAGCTGTGTGTGCTATACATATTTATGAATGATGACGACAATTGACGATGCTGGAGATTTGTTACCAAGAGCAACCGAGAGGTGATGGTAGGCTCTGTGCTGATGATCTTGTTGCAGGTGGAGTGAGTGGCAACACTGTGATATGATTATTCTAATCAACGCCCCAGTTTTGTGTTTTGTTTTTCTTATTCGAAGTGCTGCTGGACCTTGGACGCGTGCTGGACGACGAGGATCGACTGCGCGTCCGAGCCCGCGACCAGCGTATCCGATTCTGCGTGCAGATCGATAGTGTTCCACGGGAGGAAGCCTCCTGTGACAGGCTCAACCTGGAGCATCGCTGACTGCTCGATGGTGTGCTGAGCGCTGTTTCTAAAGCCACCGACTCCAGTCGCGTGCTTGTCGTACTCGACCGAGTCGCGCGCTCGGCCGCCACGGTGGAAATCCCACGACAGCACGGTCGAATCGTCGCTGCAAGAGAACAGGAAGCGAGGGCTGGCGCTGTGGAGCTTCAACGCACGCACTATTATGTATTACACACAAGGCAGTCAGTAACGACAGATTCACCCAATTCCCAACAGAAAGAATCAGACGTTAGTACCTGCGCGCTGGTGCTTTGTATCGGTTCGGAATGGCGCGTCAAGGCGACGTTGGTCCCAGAAGCACACGCGTCCATCGTCCGAGCCGGTGATCAACAGCTCAGGTCGCGTCGGATGGGTCTCGATGCTCATCAGGATCGCGCCGACATGGGGGCTATAGGTATAGAACAAGGGGAATACAAGACAGCGGTAAGTCCATTGGGCCTTCCCAGCGTCATGGGTAGATTTGAATTGGCCACTCACTCGGACGCGGCGAGGACTGGGAACGACTGGTTCAACGCGATGTCCCAGATGCGCAGTTGGCTTCCAGGCGCAGATCTAGAAGCAGCAGAACAGGAACGAGAACTCTGTCAGCTCCGATACAACAAATGAAGAGCGCCTGTAGCTAAATATCAAGCAATCCGATTCATTCACGTACCCGACGGTGGCAACAATCGAGTCCTGGCCGAGCACTTTAATGCCGTTGATAGCGAGATTGCTCGAGTCCTTGTTCGCTACGCAACACAGGAAAACGGTTAGCGTACCCACACACACCACGAACCAATTCTAAACATTGCGCAAAGGACAGCAAGAACCTACTGGTCTTGTTGACGCTCATGGCGTGGTCCAGTTTGAGCCACGCGACGCCGCCAGCTTCGCTTGCAGCCACGATCGTCGATTTGCTCTCGCTGACGTCCAGACACGTCACGGGCGAGCTGCGAAAGAGATTCTCCCATTGCGGAATCGCCTGTAAGACGAGCACACATACACGTTATTCAGTATAAAGAAACAATACATTCCAAACCATTTCATGCAGCAGGAAAGGAAACGCGATGCGCAGTCACGTACAAATGGAGACAGTGGGCTGTCGCTCACGACCGGAGCGGTGGTTTCCGCGTCATCGCTCATGCCATTCGCAGCAGACGTATCGGACACGCGGTAGCAGAGCACGCTGCCATTGGACGACGCCGTGAAGAGCAGGTTCTCGCCTTTCGTCGTGACGAACTGCAGCGCGTTCACGTCGCCCTGGTGCGGCGCCTCCGCCACTTGGCTCAGCTCGCACGCGCGGGCTTCTTCTTGCTGCCCAAACTCTCTGCGCAGTTCGCTCTCATCGCGTGTCGGAAGGATCGGCAGATGCAGCGCGACGTGGTTTACCTGATCAACATACACACGCAGACACCAATCACATCAGGTTCTTCATTAGCGATGGTTGCGTTTGCATCAATGCGATCGCTCTGAAAAGAGAAAAGGGCGCACCTCGTTGTCCCATCCGCCGGCAGCGATGAGCGGCAGGAACTCGAACTGGTCATGGGCCTCGGACGAGCGCACGTCCTTGACGAAGCAGAGCGCCTTGACCTTCTCGCCCACAAAGTGCGTCGAAGTGCGGCTCATGCTTGCTTATATCTCTTGGAGTTGTGGTCTTTTGCGACTGGAAATGGAGAGCTCCCCTTGAAAGTCGATTTGGCGCCTACCTATCGACTTGGACAGGGTGTTGCGCTTTCAAAACTGTGTCAACACAGTTTTGAATGGGCGGTTGATGGAAAGATACCCCGCTTGGGCTGAGTGAGATGTACGGGAACCGAATGCTCGGGTGTTCATTTATTCCTATGCTGTGTATCTACTGCTACTGTTGTTGCTGCTGGTGCGACCGCCAGCGCTATATCGCGGCGGGAGCTTGTCCGGAACAGGGTGGCGGCTCTAAATCTACTCTACTCTGCTACCAAACGGACCCTCTCCTTCTCTGCTTCCCTACCTCTTCCGCTCTTCTCCATCGTTACCCTTCTTTTCCATCAGTCGCTCTCGCTCACTCTCACCCATTCGAAATGCGACTACTTACTCGGCCTTTGGCGCGCGGCGGCGCTTTGGTTTGCCATTCGCGACGGGCGCAGACGCCGTGTCTGACGCCGAGCCTTCGTCGTCATCCTTGTTCGCGTCCTCGATGATCTTCTCACCTTCGTCCTCCGAGTCGCTGCGGATGTCCTTTTCCACGTTGCCGTCGCCGAGAGCCTTGATTACCATCTTGACGATGAGCACGCCCCAGTACACGTGCAGCACCAAGAGCAGCAGCAGGAAACCAAAGAAGACGATCCACAAGTTGTACCAGCTCGACGCCGACACACCGTGGAGCGAGCCCTTGTCAATTGCCGGCTGCACGATATCGTCCCATCCGAGCGTGTACACGCTGTAGAGGATGTTCTTCGAGTAAAAGAACCAGCGCACGATGAACCACACGACCGCAAACGTGCCAAAGAGGATATTCGCCAGCAACTCGCTCTCCATGTACACAAACACCTTGGCTGTCACAACCAATATGAACATGCGTGAGCCCATCATCGTATCAATCAGGCAAGCAAACAAGCCGCAGCTTCAATCGCAAGTATATACAAAACGAAAAGCAACACGTACCAGTCTCGAGCAGCAAGTCGTTAATGTCGTGGATCATGAGCACGCACATGCCGACGCGCGTGAGGTCAAAGTAGTACGAGAACACCATGAGCGAGATCGTGGCGAAGTGGTGCAGCAGCATCTCGGCGTTGTCCTTGCGCTTCACGACGTACTGTTTGCTCGTGAGGTTGAGCATAAAGTCGATGCCCTGGAACCAGAACGACAGGTAGATCATGTAGTACCACTTCAAGATCTCGGGCGTCACGTACGGAAATTCGGAGAAGTAGCCGCTCGGGGTCATGAACCAGTCCTTGTCGTGGCCGATGTAGAGTCCGAGCGCAAAGAACGAGCCCACGGCCGCGTTCTTCCAGAGCGACTCGCGCATCTTGTCGTACTTATCCTGGCTCAGGAAGCCGCGCGACACCATCTGCGTCACGACGGGGCGGATCACGATGTTGTCCCAGAGGAAGTGGTAGCCGTAGAGCCCCACGAGGCACGTGCCGAAGCGCTGGAGCTCGCCCAGCGGCTCGCACTCGTTGAAGTAGCACGGCATTGGCGGTGGTAGTGGAGATGCGGTTCGTGCTTGTAGCTCTTGGGCTGGGAGGGTCGGTCCGCCTTCTTCGTCCGTCCGCCGATGTGAAAGTGACCAAAAGATGCGGCGGATGTGCCCTCTCCGGGTGGGCGGGTGGCGTCTCCGATAAAGTGCGAATCGCTTTACCCCCACAAATAACCGCCACGTTTTGGGCGGTAACTTCCCTTGTATATCAGGTATCAGTCAAAGCTTAGCATAGTTTTATTTGTAAAGAGTTATATAATATTGTAACTTTCCTATTTTCTGTATTGAAAAGGTAATTGATATTTAAAAGGTTTTATAAACGCGTGATGGACCGTGGAATAATCCGTCGATTCATCGCACGCCCATACTCATCACAAGTCCAGCCGTGATCAGAGTCGGAGCGCTGGATTATCACTTCACCACGCTTACGCCCACATGTCCAGCACGGAAGATTTGGTTCACATCCAGTGCAACGCCCCGCCCACCTCTCTCGTCTGGCTCGACGCCGCCCGCCGCCACCGCCACCACCGCCGCCTCCTGCGCAGACGGCGAGAGCGAAACGATCGATCGCTGTTGCTACTCCATTGCTCCACTGCTCTATTGCGGTGGGACACGAAGTGATTGATGGCTTCAGTTTCTCCGCGTCGGAATGCGACAAGCGCTGAGACGCCACCGCCAGCGCGTTACTGGCGATCTCGTGCGGCTGTCCTGAGGAGTGCCGCATCATGGGTCCCATCATGGAGCTTTAAGCTTTTGAAACCATCGCGTGAGGTGAGGAATATGATAAATTATGGATTAGACACATATATATGCGTGGTGAGTCGCGGCGCGTGGTAATGCTCTCTTTTTATTCTTCGCGCCATCTCACGCGGAGATCACGCGCACGCCCGCGCCGGCAACCGCATGCATCTCGGGCGTCGTGGGCTGTCGCATGAACATCATGTTGGTCGGCACGTTGAGGTGCTCGACGATCCAGTGGATCATCGTCGGGTCGAACGCGCCGGAGATCGACATAAAGTCGATCTTGATGAGCGGGTAGATGTGGTCGAAGAGGCACACGATGTCTGCAAACTCGGGCGGGATCTGCGCGTTCGGCTCCGACACGTGCACCAGTCGCAAGCAGTACGTTTGCTCGTTCTTGAGCACGTACGAGATCGCTTCATTGATCTTGGGCAGGTTCGGGTACTTGCAGAAGAAAATGGACGGCGTGCGCTTGATCTTCTCGATCGCCTTGGCGACGCCGACTGTACCGATGATCTCCTGGTGCGCGGTCGACGGTGCGTTGTTGTTCGGGTCGAGCGAGTGGCGCCACTCGAGGAACCGCTTCGTGAGCTCCAAGACGCCCTTAAGCATCCACACGCGCTCGAGCATGACGAAAGAGATCAGCCCGATCGCGACAAAGTAGAGCAGAAAATACCAAAAGCTGATCGGGTCCGCGAGCGCGTTCACGAGGAAGCAGAGCGCGATCATGAGCAGGCAGAAGACGCAGTTGATCCACGACGTCACGGTCTCGCGCGGCATCTCACGCCGGTTGAACTTGAGCAGGATGCAGCCGAATGCAAACGACGCGAGCACGCCGAGGAACGCGAACACGAAGACACCGGAGAGGCCGTCAATTTCGCCGTTCATCGCGATCACGAGGCTCGACGCCGCGAGGAAGTACGATAGGATGATCAGGTGCGTCGTGCCGCGCCACGTATTCTTGCGCGTCAGGATGCGCGGTAGCACGCGGTCGATCGCAAGCCGCTGGACGAGCCCCACGATGCCAATGTACGAGGTGAGCACTGCGCCAGCGAGCACGATGAACGCGTCCACCGAGACGACGACCTCGAGCCAATGGCCCGCGGTGATCTTGCCCATGTGCGCGAGCAGCACTTCCTTGTTCGAGATGATCCCGTCCAGGGGCACGACGCCGAGCGAGAGGAAGGAGAACGCGATGTTGTAGAAACTCGAGCACGCCCACATGTTCCGCAGTGTCTTCGGGAAGACCCCAGGCGCCTGCTCTTCGACGAATTGCGCCGAGCTCTCAAAACCCGTGACGCCGAGCATCGCTGTCCCATATCCGAAGAAGACGGCGGTCAAGACGTTCCCTTGAATTAGGGTCCCCGCAACGCTGATGTCTGGAATCGGTGTGCTCATGTTGTCGGAGAACACGGACGGGTGCTGGGCGATGTAGATGATGCTTGTAATGCACAAGATCGTCAGCGTCAGCCCATGGAGCAGGAAGAATACCAGTGCCACCACAGCGCTCTCGGCAATCCCCATCAGGCAGAGCACTGCGAACGCGAGTAGCATCCCCACTGTCGACGATACCACGGGGATATCGGCGAGATTGTTCAGGTAGTTGAATGCTGCGACGCCGCAGACCACGCCGGTCGCCAGGTAGGACAAGATGCTGAAGATCGATGAAATGGCGGCGACACGCTTGGAGGAAGAGTTCAGGATCGCGCTGTAGCACCCGCCGTTGAGCGGCACAGCGCTCATGACTTCTTCAAAGACCCGGCGCATGCAGAAAATGACAAAGCACACGATCACTTGCGAGATTGGCGCCAGTTTCCCCGCCTTCGCGGTCGTCAAGCCCGCCGTGAAGAGGACGCTCGACAAGATGTCGTTCCCGCTGATCGCGGTCGCTGTCCACTCGGAGAGGTTGTGCTTACCCTGCTCCATCTTCTTCCGGATCTCAGCTATCTCTTCTTCCGAGCCCTGAATATGCTTCGCTTCGCCACCAATGTTGGGGTGCATCCACGTTGGGTACTTGAACCGGCGGTCATAGACGTGGATGTGGATGTGGCGCTGGCGCACTTGATTTGGCGAGTCAACTCTGTAGGCGAGCACCTCCGTCTCGTGCCTCACGGACTCGAGCGCCGAGGTGAAGTCTCCACAGTGCGCATCCACCAGATCGAGTTCACCATCTGCGCAAATCGGCGCCGCCAGGATGTTGTTCTGGATATCGAGTGTCAAATCCGCTCTCTCCATTGTAGTTCAAATTCAATTCTGGCGCTTCTATCGCTGTGGGACAACCTCATATCTTATCTTGGCTTGTGCGAACCAAGTCTGGCGAACGTTGCGATGCTACAGAGGAAATCGCAGATCTGGCCATGCGAGTCCAAAATGGACGCGGAGCGCACCCTGGTTTGAAATAGCCTGAAGTGACCACTTCGTGGGGCTCTTTGCTGAACGTGACGCATTCTCTGCCGGCGTCTGCATCCAAGATCTTGCCTTGCCGCAGATCATCAGAACGGGATCTTCTATTAGCAACAGTGAAGAATGAAAAATTGTCAGATTCGCGTATGTGAAGGAGCCCCCCGCATGTATCTCGATCATTGCACTTACCTCCTGGGCCAGAATCAGGGTGTTAGGGCAGCCAGTCCAGCACATGCTCAAAAATAAGTGAAACCCTCCATATTGGGACGTGCAGAAACCCACCTTGTTTCCGTTTCAGCTCTTCAAAGAGTCGCATCGCCCACGCCGCTCAGGCTGGCCAAATAAATAAGCGACTCGTCATTCTTCTCGCTTCACACACAGGCGGTGCCATACATACTGATCTCTCATTGTACGTCTGCAAATTTCGCACAGCCATGGATCAACCTGGTGCTGTCCTCTATGATGACAGAAGTCGGCGGAGCGGGTCCGTGCCAACGATCGATGGCTCAAGCACGCCGCTTGATTCGATCGCATCCCCAGCAGTGTACTACCAAGACGCGTACTCGTACCCGATGAAGATGCGCCGTATCTCCAAGTCTGCAGCAGGGACCCCGACTCGGTTCGCTCGTGGACCAAACGAAGAGCACATGACGTACCCCGACGAAGACCTGAGTCGACTGAGCTTCCTGCGAAAGCCCACGGTCCAGATCCTGCTCAGCGTCGTTCTTGGAACTGGGCTCGGCGCTCTCCTCGCGCACTTTAATGTCTCGAAAGACGTGAGTACGCTTGTAAATCTTCCTGGAAGGGTCTTCTTGCGCGTGTTGAAATGCTTTGTGATTCCGATGGTGTTTGCGAGTCTCTCGACGGGCGTCGCGAATATCGTGCTGCTGGGCAAAGTGTCGACGATCGGCACGCGCACCGCGTTGTTCTTCATGTTGTTCTCGGCAACCGCCGCGCTACTGTCTCTCGCAGTCGCGATGATGCTGCGAAATCTGCACAAAGACGAACAGTTTGTCGCCACGACCGGTCAAGTCGCGTGGTTCAACGTGCTCTGCGACAATGGCAAATACCTGGAGATGACTTCGTCCGAGGATCTCGACTGCTCAGCATCAGCAATGGGTGACAAAACACTCTTCCAGCTGGACGATCTCGAGTTCGTGCTCACCGAGTCCGGTACGAACACGAAGATCACGGTCGCCGAGCAGCTCTCGGGGATCCTCAACTCGCTGTTCCCGAAGAACATCTTCATCAGCTTCGTCGACGGCGTATTGCTCAGTGTCATCACGTTCTCGATCGCGTTCGGCGCCGCTGCCACGCGTGCGACCTCTCGTGAGAACAGCCCGCTGCTGGACGTGCTCAACCAGATGAACAAGATCTTCTTCTTCATCATCACGCGCGTGATCGACTGGAGCCCGCTCGCTGTGCTTTCGCTGGTCGCGGGCTCGCTCTCAACGCAAAGCTCGCTGAACGAGGCGCTGGCCCACGTCGGCATCCTCGTACTCTGCAACTTCATCACCGTGTTCCTCTTCGAGCTCGTGTTCTATCCGATCGTGATCTTCTTGATGATCCGCAAGAACCCGTTCAAGTACATGCGCATGATGCTCCCCGCAGCGACGTTCGCGTTCGGCAGCGCGTCTTCGCTCGCGACGCTGCCGATCTCGATCCGCTGCGTCGAGTCCACGCGCGAGGTATCGCGCGGACTGCTGCAATTCGTGGTCACGATCGGTTCGACCGTGCATATGAACGGCACGGCGATGTACTTTCCGAACGCGATCATCTTCCTCGCAAAGACGTCGACGTCGCATATCGAACTCGGTTGGGTGCAGATCTTCCTCATCTGGCTCGTGTCGCTGCTCGGCTCGATTGGCGTCGCGCCGATCCCGAACGCCGGACTCGTGATGGTGTACTCGATCTGGAGCACGATCTTCCCGAGCGAGGACGTGCCCGTGACGTACAGCTACCTGGTCGCGATCCACTGGTACATCGACCGCATGAACACCATGTGCAACGTCTTGGGCGACACGTACGTCGCACGCATCATCGCCGAGCAGGTCGACGAGGCCTACGAGACCACGCTCCAGGAGGACGAAGAGGACAACCACCACCGCTAGTAGCGCGTCAACTTCTTCTTCTCGCTCTCACACAGCGCTTTACACACACGTACATACGTTAATGAACACATGCCTACACGCAAGCTTTTCCTGCATACTTCCAACGTACCCCTTACTGTGGGCTCTCTGCGTTTTAAGCACAAGCCCGCATTTTCAAAAGAAAACAGCAACTTCAACTTCCAAAGTTGAAGTTGCAGGGCTTTGAAATTATATAGTGACCTTTCAAAATTATTTCGCATGACAGAAAGTGTTAGTTAACTAACAAACATTACAATCTCGTTTCTTTGAAATCGCCAGCGTTGAATATCTGGCCGCTTGTCTCGCAGTATTTCTGCGCTTGTCAACACTTCCATGTCTTCGAGATCCCTCTTCATGTTCACGTTTGAGTCGAATTGGAAAATGATAGCGACACATCATATCTCGCTCGTATATCCAAGTCTAACCTCTGTAAAGCCGATCCGATCGATGCACAAAAGGCGACGACATTTTGGCTTAATAGGCATTGACTCGAGAATGGAAATGGAGCAATTGAGGAAAAAAGGAAGATTTGCATTTTAAATCAAAACGACATCTTGCAAGAAACCCGAGTTGCCCGAGCGAAAGATGTACAAAGGGCCACGGCATTTTGGTTCAACTGTGAGGGTAGTAAAAAGACGAATCTGGATTCCATGGGTATCTCTCCTACTCTTCAGCATAAGCTCTCTGAATTTTTGAAGCAATTTGCGTGAATATCTGCAGCCTCATCGTGCATGCAGATAAAGGACGGTGAGGCACCGTAGGTAACGGACCTAGGCCA
>JAASGK010000841.1:0-15306 GCA_023334195.1 Globisporangium emineosum
ACAAGGAAGCGAGCAGTCTGCGTGGCGTGATGTACTGGCAGTATCGAAGCATCTGTCGCGGCGAGAACTCGATCTACCACACGCTGTTCAAAGAGCTGGACGGACTGGATCCGTTCGAGTACATCGCGTTCTACGGACTGCACACGCACACGATCAGATTTGCTGCCGCCAGGTCGGACTAATTCGACCAGCTCGTCGATCTCTCTGTGAATGACGTTGTTACTCACGAATACTCTCTGACTCTTGGCTCTCTGGTGCACGGAGTTCTCAGATATGGTAGCGACCCCCAAAACTTGTCAAAACTTGCCAGAACCTCGCAAAATTTCTTCACGCTCACGTCCCCTGACGAAGCTTGAGCATCTTGAAGCACGCAAAAAATGTCGACCATGCGGGAATACGCGTGGTCAGCCGATTCGCGAGATTCAAGGTACTCGCTGGATTTCTTCTTGACTTTTCCCAGAAACTCAGGGATCGAAGCCTCAAGAATCGAAGACGTAAAGCCGTGAAGCCCTTGTACTGGAGACGGCCAGCTTTCGTGATCAGCTTCGCTGTAATTCTCTTCTGGAAGTTCCGTGAAATGTTGCTCCTCAGCAAATTGCTTTAAATGTTCAATCACGCTCGTGATCTTCACCCGCTTTGAAGGAGGAGCGGCACACATGCTTTGAACCAGTTTCCGCTGAGTTTCGTTGATTCCGCCTGGACGAGAAGGTAGGGGTCCTCTCTGCATGAATTTATTGATGTAAGCATCGTATTCACAAAGAAACCACCGGAGTCCGGAGAGTGCTTCGTATATGTAGATTCCGAGAAAGTAGATGTCGGAAGCCGTCGATGGATGCTCGCCGTATTGGTTCACAAATGCGTGTGGACCCGCTTCAACATCGCTTTCGCGCCACAGTCCATTGGAGGGAGAATCCAACCCGCACGGGACAATCTTCGCCAAGCCGTCGGTACCAACCCAAATGTGGTCGCTGTGGAAGTCGCCAAGCACGATACTTCGCTCATGGACTCTTCGGCACGATTGCTCACATCCACTCCAGCTCCATGACGAATCAGCAGCTCCACTGCTTGAGCTTAGCCGTTCCTCGACGCAACACAGAGTGGTCTCACCACCAAGATTCAGCACATCGACTTGAGCTCCGCTTGTGTTGGCGCCTGACAAGAGAGCTTCGATGCAATTTGCATGACCCCGTTGTGATGCGACATGTCACCACTCAAATTCCTCGCGTTGACTTGGGCACCACATGATAGAAGAGCTTCAATGCACTCTGCATGTCCATACTGGGCAACCACGTGAATCGGCGTGTCCCCGTTTTGCCGATCGCATCAGGTTGAGCGCCAAGTGATAGTAGAGCTTGGATGCACCCCTCATAGCCATAGCGAGCTGCCCGATGCAGTGGTGTGGTACCAGTGTTGCCCACAGAGTTGATTTGCGCACCACCAGAGACAAGAACTTCGATGCACCTTGGATGGTCAAACCGAGATGCTACATGGAGGGGCGTGTCATCGTCCCTATTCGTTCCATCAGGTAAGGCGCCATGAGCAAGGAGAGTGTTGATAAAACTCAACTGACCCAACCGAGAAGCCGTGTGGAGTGGCGCTTCACCATTCTTGTTCAACATGGCACGTTCGGCGCCGCGTAAAAGAAGAGCCTCGATGCTGTGGATCCGGCCAAAATACGCTGCTACATGCAGAGGTGTGTCACTTTCGTTGTTCACGGCATTCATTTGCGCTCCACCTGATATAAGAGTGCCGATGGTACTGACAAGACCAATACGTGACGCCAACTGAAGGGGCGTGTCTCCACCCTTGTTCCTCACACCAGGTCGTGCGCCGCCAGCTAGAAGAATTTCAACGTAAATTACGAGACCACTTGATGATGCAAAATGGAGAGCGGTATCTCCTTTCCGGTTCGTCACGTCAGGTTGAGCTCCGCGTGCTAGAAGAGCTTCAACGCAGTTTGCATGGCCCTGACGAGATGCCTCGTGGACCGCTGTATCGCCGTTCTTGTTCACCGCGTCATCTCGAGCGCCGCGCGACTGGAGATACATGAACCACTCAGAAGAAGTTCCATAACCCCCGGCAGAGCTCCTGTCTTCTCTCGCAATATCCGCAGGTGCGTTATTCGTGAGAAGGAATCGCACGACCTCTGCATTTCCCTCCAAACACGCAATAGCGAGAGGAGTGAAGCCTGCGTAGAGATACGCGTCCACATGTTCACCCAGCGACCTGACTGCCTTCACGAACTCCTGTCGACAAGCTGCGTGCTGCAACGACTCGCTTGGACCTCTTGAGGGATCGATCACCTCCCACGTCGCGATGCACGACGTACACGCTCCCATGCCTTCTTCCCCTCTCTCCGCTGACGCAAAAGCCTTGTGCAGCAGCTTCTTGCTTCAGGAGTGATAAAACTTCAAGTGGGTTCAGATAATTTGCTGTATCGAAATCAACAAAATATCCACACAACCCTCTTGGACGACTTTAGAATGTTCTTGTCGAAAGCGCCAAACTGGCTCATTTTGTATGGTTCTCAATCGAAAAGCGGAACTGGAGAGCTCGTGAGAATTGGGAAGCAAGTCCAAAGAGGTCTCGTAGAGGGTTTTGGCCGCTTGCTGTTGAAGTATAGAGAAACAACTGAAGTCCCATTTTTTGTGGGTATATTGTTCTGTTTACAGTAACATAAGTTTGGTTTTTCGATTCGCACTCACTTTCGTGGTGATACCAGTGCATCCATCATGTGCTCCGAATATTTTGCTGCCAACGCATGCGAGAGTCGCAGCTCTCAGTGTGCGCAAGCACGAACAAAGCGGTACCCAGGGCCAGAAGCCTGCATTGGGGTGATCCAATGAAGGTTATTATAGAGCTGCCTGAGTTACACGACTTTTTCAGATTTACGGGTCAAACCCAATTGCTTCAACACTGAGATCTTGACAACATCAAAGTTCCTGGTTGTATCACGATGTAAACTGGACAAACTTGCTTCAAATTCCACTGCCATCGCGCATGGAAACTTGGAAACCATGGTTTCACAGGTCCCCAATAGTAATGCCACGCGATCACGCAACACACCGCCGATGGAGAGACACACACATATTGCGCCACAAGATACACATCCTGCCGTCTCTATTGATAAAACGACAGATCCCCGTGCATTTCCATTCCATTCGTGTCTCTTCCTGAGGGATTGAAGTGAGTGCGCTGCTCAATTTGGTGTACGTGGCCAGAATGTTTGTGATTTGTGGTGGATTTTAGAGTTGCGGCTAGGGTAATCGAAATTTTCGAGTCCACCCAATGGCACTCTCTCACATACAAAAAACAAGTGTGACGAATTCTAGACGAAGTGACCCCAACCCTACTGTCATTTTTAGAGAAGGAAACATGCGGTGAAAATTAATTCGATACAATATCCTCCCATAATCGATCATTCACTGAATTTTACAAGATTGATTTTTGTTTTCAAGATATTTACCTATGTAATATAATATCAAACCTCCTAATTGCGAATTTCATTTATCTAAATCTACGGCGCATCGACCCTCTTGCTCAGTGCGAAATTTCCAGCGTCTGTATTTTGCAAAAGGAAAGTCACAACAAATCGGATTTTCACAACCCAAAACAGCCACTTGCAGGTGACAGGTGACGGCTCCAAATAAAGAAGCGCTTTTCTGATTTACACTTGCTCTTTGTATCGACCCTTCGTTGGTGCTGTCTATGAATATCATACTCACGCACGATTGCTCATTCTCGATATTGCACGCCATCCTCGTTCATTATCCAATTGACCAAAGACTCAATATTTCCAAATGGGGCTCAAGAAGTGGCTGAGTCTCGACTTTTCCCACCGCCAGGCTCTTGGCCATAGCAGCGCCACGGCCGCCGTCGTCTCGGAGCACCAGCGTGTCAAGAGCTCCAGCAGCAACGGCAGCGCCGCCAGCAGCGGGAGCTTCTCGAACCAGCAGCACAGGCGCCACAGTTCCCTGCCGCCTCCACGCGTCCCCACCAGCAGTAGTTCCAATTCAAACGCGGTGCAGCGCAGCAGCAGCGTCTACATGCGCCACATGACGACTCAGGGCGGTGATAGCGGTGTGAATGATGTCGCTGCGGGGCGAGCAGACCGCGGTACGGCGTTCGCAACCGCGATCCAGATGTCTCCGCGTCGACATGCCGAGCTGCTCGGCGAGATCGGTGCCGGTGGCGATAGCCCTAGTGACATAGCAGCGATGACGATGGAAGATCTCGAGTCGAGTCCCACATACCAGGAAGCGGACGCGTTCCCGAACCACTCGCCTCCTCCATCGCAGTATTATCAGGAGGAGACCAACGACGCAGAGGAGAAACGACGACGAAGCAGCAGCAGTACCAGTCAGAATGATACGCCTCAGCTGCCGCGCCGCAACAGCCTCCGAGACAGCATGCGCTTTTCGTGGATCAACGTGCTCGGCCACTCGTCGCACTCGGATCCTGCGCGACTGAGCGTCGTTGTGGCTGATCCCAAGAATGGTGGCGCGATAGACGCGATGGGTTCAAAAGACAATGGCACGAAGCACGACCCGGACGTAATCGTGCGTCCTCAAGACAACGAAATGGGCGTCGTGATGCAGGGCTGGCTCGAAAAATGCGGCCAGCAATTCAAGACGTGGAACTGGCGCTTCTTTGTGCTGCGCGACGACGGCGTGCTCTCGTACTTCACGGACGAGAGCAAGAAGAAGCTCAAGGGCTCGATCAACGTCGGCTATGGCTCGAAGGCCGACATCTCGGTGCAGTCGAACATGATCGAGAAGAAGTTTGTGTTTATGATCGCGTCGCCTCAGCGCAACACGATGATCTCCGCGCCGTCGCAGCGGATGATGACCAAGTGGATCGCCAAGTTGCACGGCGCTGGCGCGACCCCGTCCGAGCCCTGGGACCCGCTCAAGAAGACTGTGAATTTCTTTGTGCGCAACGCGGAGTGTCCGCACGAATGGAAGCGCTACGACGACCCGACGTCGTACATTCACATGGAGGGCTGCTTGCTCAAGCGCGGCCACGTGAACAAGAACTGGAAGAACCGGTTCTTCCGCATCGAGAAGGGCGAGCTGCGCTACTATACGGAGAACCAAGAAGAGCTGAAAGGATCCGTACCTCTCAAGAGCACGATCGTGAGCCCCGGCATGGCGCAGTGCTCGGACGGTCGCAAGTACTATTTTGTGCTCACGTCGCGAGACGGAAAATTCGAAATGCACCTGAACGCGCACAACGAGAACTCGATGCACAAGTGGATCGAAGCGATTCAGGAAGCGCAGACCGCGCTGGGCAAGACTGTCGGCGCCAAGGAGACTGTCTCGGGCTTGGCGCTCGTGGTGAAGCGCGCGGAAGAAATCCCGCTCGTGAAGATCGAGATCCTGTACAGCAAACCGCGCGATATTACTGTGGAGCTGGAGCGCCGCACCGAGGCGCTTGTAGTCACGAAAGCCCCGAAGGATGACGTGCCTGTCGGCTCGCAGCTCATCGCCGTCGATCGTCGCAGCATCCTGCGTGAGGCGTATTCCGAGTCCCGTGCGCTGCTGCGCTCGTCGAGTTTCCCGCTCAAGCTCGAGTTCCTGCTGCCGCCGTACAAGAAAGGAATGCTCGTGAAGAAGTCGCGCTCGGGCTTTGAGAACTGGAAGAAGCGCGTGCTGGTGGTCACGAACGGCGAAGTGCACTATTACAAGCAGGTCGTGACTGGAAAAGGCACAACGCTAAAGCACCGCAAGTCATTCTCGCTCTATGGCTGCTACTTGAACCTCGTACAGTTCCCGAATCGCCCGCTGTGCATCGTTGTCGCGCGATCCCCTTCGGACAAGCTCGTGTTGCAGTGTAGTACGGAAGAGGAGCGCATCGAATGGGCAAGCGTGCTGTACTGCAGCATCCGCATGGTGTCGCAGGGCATCACGTCGGGCCACATTGAGAACCTGAACCTGGAGAAAGCGCAGCCGCCAGTGGGCGCCAGCAGCGACGACGCCATGGCAACCAGTCTACGCAGCCTGCGCGAGAGCGTTATGTCTCGCGACAACTGAACTAACTGAAGTGAGCTGAATGAACTGAACGAACGAACCGAAAAACTGGTACCTGAATGGAGAAGAAAAACTGGCTTCTGTACAGAGATGACGGAAGCCATTTACTATGAGAAAGTGGAGAGATCGATGAGATGACTCCTCACAATGTATTTAAAAGAGTTGTATGACGATGCCGTTTACGCGAATATGAGCAACATATTGAAAGTGAACACCCACCGCATTCTTGCTGACCGGGAGCGCATTTGTTCATGAGAATGCTCCTTTCCAATTGCAGTTTTCGGAGTGATTGTCAGTTCAACATGCAATTGAAGAGGTTTTCCAGTTAGACTCTATGCAACTACAAGGTAAACTTGCCTGTAAATTTTGATAAACCTCTTGAATGCGCTACGATACTGTGGAAACGTATATATATCGGATTGCAGAGGGAAGGCTGTGTGGAGCGGGGCGGGGGCGATCCTTGGGAAGGAAAGAAGGGAAAGCATAACGTGAACGAAGGAAGCGAGCGAGCCACGCGCACGCGCCTCTCTCCACGACCTGCATCAAAAAGCACGCACGCAGTCACACACACGCGCCTTTGCACACAGGCTGTTGATCTGTGATAGAAGCAGCAGCACGAAGCGGTACGTTGACGTCTCTCTATTCACACGCCGATTGGTTTTGGTCGCTCTCGCTCGTGCTTTCAATGGGCGTTGCGTGGCGTTTGCTCGATTTACGACATGACATTAATTATTTTGAATGTCGTGTTTCGTACCATCACAAGACAGATCGCGCAGAGTAACAGAACAGCTCAATCAAGCGCGTGCAGGTGCTTGTGTCGACGAACAGCGTCAACAGCAGCATGGCGACCGCGGCGACAGGTGAATTTGCATGCGCTGCTCGTTTTTTCCATATTTTGTTCACATGCCAGATGGTGCGTCTTTTGATGTGATGGTGATGTTGCATGTATCGGTGGCTGACGTTTATGGCGTACTGCTCTTGTTTCTTCTTGTTGCTGTTGGCGACGGTTCATGAAAACCATCAACAACAACATCACGCGCTTACCACCGATTTGCCACACACAGATGACAGCTTGTACCCGATCGCGATCCTCGTCGACGAGTTGAAGCACGAAGATGTGCAGCTGCGTCTCAACTCGATCAAGAAGATCCACCTCATCGGTATGTGTGCTTTCGCCCTGGTGCTGATCCATATCATGAAACTGACCTGCTCGTCTTCGTCACGCAGCGTCTGCGCTTGGTCCAGAGCGAACGCAATCGGAGCTGCTTCCTTTCCTCAATGGTGCGCTACAAGAATATTAGACTGATGTGGTGATACCTAACATGATTGACTGCACGCGGTAGTACTCATGTAATGCATGCCTGTGCTTGAATGATATCAGATTCGTTGGACGACGAAGACGAAGTTTTGCTGGTGATGGCGGAAGAGTTGGGCAACTTTGTCGATGTTGTCGGCGGACCGCAGCACGCGTATCTGCTCTTGAAGCCTCTGGAATCGCTGGCGACTGTTGATGAAGCCTCGGTCCGCGACATGGTAAATTGCGCGTCCAGTGAGCACCAACGACCCGAAAGTCACAAGGCGCTTTCATTTGGCTGACAGCTGTTTTTCTCTATCATCAGGCGGTGAAATCGATTTGCAACATCGTCGGGTTCATGCAGGCGGATCACATCGCCGAGCACTTCGTGTCGGTTCTTCGTCGTCTGGTGACGCGCGATTGGTGAGTTCTTCTGTTGCTACTCCCCTCCCCATTTTTTTCGAATGATGAGAGTCACTGACCAAATGCTTGGTCATATTGCAGGTTTACATCGCGCATTGCGTCGTGCAATCTTTTCCAGGTTGGATACTTAAGACTGTCACCAGATATTCAAAAGGAATTGCAACAAATGTTTGGTCAGTTGTGCCGTGACGACACCCCGATGGTCCGAAAAGCGGCGGCAGCTGCGCTCGGTGGCTTTGCCTCAGTGGTAAGTTCCCAACCTCAAGGGCGGTTACGAGTTTTGTCGAGTATGAGAACACCCACTGATGAAAAACTATTTTATGTGTGTAGGTGGACCCGGAAAGCGCGAATACCGAGCTTGTACCGTTGTTCCTCGCGTTGGCTCAAGATCGTCAAGATTCTGTCAGAATACACACGATCGACAACGCAGTCGCGCTTGCCAAGCTTGTGCCACGTGAGGTTGTGAACACTCAGATCTTGTCGACTGTGTTCGATACTGCTCGAGATGGGTCGTGGCGTGTCCGTTGGTCGGTTGCGAACCGATTCCCTGAAATCTGCGAAGCTGTCAGTCCTGAGACAGTGAACTCGTCGATGTGCGACTGCTTCAGTGCCCTTCTTGAAGACAGCGAAGCTGAAGTGAGAACGTCCGCCACCTCCAAGGTACAGTCAACAAGCTATCATACAGACTCTTCGTATTGGCAAAAACCTCACTCTGTTGTTTGAACAATGTTCTTGTAGGCGGTTGGCGTATCGAAGCTCTTTCAGGCGCAGCGAATCGTCGAGAAAGTTGTCCCTTCGTTCCAGACGCTTGCGAGAGACTTGTCGGACCACGTGCGATCTGCGTTGGCGGCGGTTGTCATGAAAATTTCCCCATTTCTGGGTCGCGATTTGACGATTGAGCATCTCCTCCCCCTCTTTTTGTTGGTCAGTGCTGAAGAAAACCGCTTTTTTCAAACCTGTACGCGTTAATGCTAACAGTTGTGTACTGTTCTGTAGCTGCTCAACGACCAAAACTCTGAAGTGCGCTTGAATGTGATCTCAAACCTAGAGGAAGGCAACACCGTAAGTGAATCATTGTTTCATCCAACGGTGACTATTGGACATATCACTAATACTCTACTCAACGTTTTATTTCCCAGGTTATTGGAATTGAACTGCTGTCGCAATCGCTTCTTCCAGCGATCGTCCACTTGGCTGAAGACCGACAGTGGCGAGTTCGTCTTGCCATCATAGAATACATTCCGCTTTTGGCTGCCCAACTGGGTCAAGACTATTTCGAAGAGCGCTTGTCCGACATGTGCATGTCGTGGCTCGCTGACAACGTCTACTCCATTCGAGGTACTCGTTTTGTGTTGACGTGCAATTGTGAAGACTACGAGGATGTTATCTCCATGCTGACTGGTGATTACTATTTTTCTTTTTCATGTTGCCTGAGTATAGAAGCTGCAACCATCAACTTGCGAAAATTGACGGAGAGTTTTGGTGTGGAGTGGGCTCGAACAAATATCATTCCTCGTATTTTGGCGATGCACTCGAATGCGAACTATCTTCACCGCTTGACGTCGCTCCATGCGGTTCGCGTTCTCTGTGAAGCCATGAATCCAGAAACGATTCAGACGTTGATGATCCCGCTTGCGGTTGAACTGGCGCAGGTAATATCGAGGACGCTTATTTGCAGTCTCTGGAGTGGTTTGTTCCATTCTAACAATTTTTACGTTGCTATCTTCTTTGTGTTTTCCAATGCTTAAGCAGGATCCTGTTCCCAACATTCGCTTCAACGTGGCGAAGACTCTGGAAGTGGTTGCAACGAAAGTAGATGCAGCTGTGGTCGAGTCCACTGTCAAGCCGTGCCTTGTTGCACTGCTTCAAGACAGCGATAGTGATGTCGTGTTCTTCGCGACCCGAGCCCTTGCCAAGTGCTAGTCAGGGGAATTGAAAAAGAAACAGGTTTATACAGAAGAAATCCCAAGCATTCATGTGGTCCTCAGCAGCGGGTTGAGGCAATAAGCGAAAAAAATGACGAAGCAAAACAAAGCAAGACAAGATCAAAGTTGGCTTGCTATGTTCATGTGAGTATTTCCGCAATTCGTTCACCATTCGCAAATGTATGGCACTGCTGTGTGTTAATGAAAGTAGGACGCTACTGCTGCCGTTTACGACGGGTGTCCATGAACTCGTACATGCTTTCGGAAGTCCACCACCTCCAGAATACAGGAAACGTGATGGTGGCGCTCATGTATCCCGCTGGGATGGCTGGCTGCACTACTTTACCGTGAACCTACTCACACAAAACCCAACACAATTCAGTTCAAGATTTGACAACGATAGAGATCCAAGTTGTCGAGTATCTGAAAGCCGTACCTGTTTCCAGATCTCCTCCACCTCGGCTTCGCTCAGCGTCGGCTGTGTGCCGATATCTGCAGCAAAGTCCTTCAACTGCTCTCGCGTGAGCTGTTGCCCATCGTGCGCTCGTTTCTTGAATGCCGAGTGGAGAATCTGCTTCTCGCTGTCATTCTCAGCCTTCGTCTCTTGGAGTTTGTCGAGGTACAGAAGCGCGTCTTGCTCCAGCTGCAGTTTTTGGAGTTTGCCGGTCTACAGTAGATCAACGCATTTGTCGCTTCACAAGTTCAGTTCATGACCTCAGCATGTGAAGATAGGCATGGGATTGTTTGTGCATCGACGTACCAGAATGGACTCGGTGGCTTCATCCGCAACGCTGTAGCAAAGTCTGATCGCCTCGGAAAAAGTCGCAATAGCCTCAGTCTTTTGCTAGCGACAAGCAAAAGAACAGCAACTTCAAAATTGGGAGACTTGCACTATTCACGATATTTCAGTACGGCACAGATGAACCTCATTCACTGTCAGGAGCTCTCCGAGTTGGAGCAAAACTTGAGCTTCGCCATAGATTCCAGGTTTTGTTTTTGCAACCCCAGGAAGCTTTATAAGCAAGCAGAAACAGCAGATGAACACTGTGAGGGATACTTCAGACATTTTTCACAAGAACCTTCAGCAAAACTGACGGTTTACCTGGTACAGCTTGCGGGTTTTCAGCAGCAGTTCCTGGACTTCATGAATACTTGGCTGCGGATTTTGATGGGAGACAGTGGCAACCTCTCGCTCTAGCGGATCGCCACTGGGTCTCGCTCGAGTTGGCTCATCGCGCCGCGCATTCGCCCACGCAGCTCTCTTCAGGCGACTCAGGCAGAGATAGCACTCTATCAAGACATGACAATTACATCTCTGTCAATTTCCAATCATGAAGTGGCAGGATCAAGAGCTCACAAGGACAGAAGAAGCCAGCGCACCTGCCAGCTGAAGAACGAGTTGTTGCGGATCGAGAAACGCAAAATCTGGATTCTTCGTCTTTGAGATCGCGTGAAGCGTCTGCAGCGAGAGGGAAATGGCGGAGTTTGAGATTTTTTTAGATCAATGAGAGCCTCTCAGATCCATCAATGTGCTTCATATGTTGCTCACCTCGTACTTGTCAATCGCCTGCGCGAGCCCTTCTTGCTTCTCTTGGATCGCAGTCGCGGGGTCCACTGTCGACAGTACCCCCTGTGGAGCTAGTAGCCCATGCTGTTCGTACTGCTGCGTCTTCTTGGTCTTCTTTCTGGGGCTTTGTGATGCCTTCATGCTTGCTTTCTCCGTCTTGCTATCTATTAAGTTCAATCGAATTGATGATCAATACGCTCAAAATGCAAGTGCGACTCTTCCAATACTCTTAAAATTGTGCAAAATAGCGTAGCCCCACTTTAAAAACACACTCACAAGGCGAGGGCGATGAACTACGATCTCTCCTCGAACTACATACTTTCTCCTTACTGATTGATACTTACTGTTGTGCTGCTATTGTCTTGTTTCCTTGCGTCTCTATCGGATGGGGAGGGGATTCAACTGTCTGCTCTGTCCACTGACTGGCTGGTTCATTTGATTGATTGGCTGGCGCATGATCATTCAGACACGGACGACTGTCGGCGTCGCTCGTAGTCCGGGTCGTCTGTTGGAAGCTCGTGTCGGCACACTGGACACGAGTTGTGCTGCGATGTCCACAAAATAGACAGAAAATTCACAAATTAAGATAAAATTGCGACTTGGTGAGGGAGAGATACTGCGTGGATGGACGAATCAACCTGCTTGAGCCACGGCAGTATGCAGTCAATATGGAACAAGTGCGCGCAGGGCAACTTGTGGAACTCTTCGTCCACTGCAAAGAAATCCTTGCACACGGGGCACTCGGCGCTTGCGTCGACGTCGCTCTGCGCGATCTTGAGCTTTGGCAGCGTCTCCACGACATTCTTTGCCGCTGGTGGAGCGCCATGCTAACAATTTCAAAGACAACAAATTGCACAATTAACAAAGTCAGTATACAACACAAACTCAAACCCGTCCAACTTAGGTACGAAGTAGCACGTACTCGGTTCGGGTCGTTCTGCATGAGCTGGTTGATAATGTTCGAGAGGTTGCCAAACGCGTAATCGCCTGGGTTGCTCGCGAGGCCAGCGAACGGCGCGTTGAACATCCCGCCAAGCGCCCCAAATAGTCCACCAGTCTCGCCACCACCGCCCACACCAAGTCCCCCAGCGCCTCCGCCGCCACCGATGAAAACCTCTAGCGGGGTACCGTCGCTGCTGATGATCCGTGCCGAGCGTGCGCCTGTAGCCCCACCGAGCAGGTGCAGCAAACTGCTGCTCGTGTTGATATAAAAAGAGGGTTTGAGGCAGCACCTATACTGATGCGATGATATACAACAGCTCTCTCTTTGAACGAACGTACTCTGAGAAAGCCCCTCCCGTGGTCTGCTGTCGCTGGATGCCTCCTCTTCCTCGTGTCGTCGCATCGGAGCCGCCACCGAGTTCGCCGCGGATCTCGGAAATGTATCGCTCAAAGAACTGGAAACAAACACAGCAATACACAACGACGTATCGCATACCACACACAACACACCACACGCAATTAGTCTCCCGTGACTTGACATACACTAACTACATCGTGTTCGCTCATTTCGTGAATGCGTTGGTAACGTTAGAACCGCCACAACGCAGCCACGCACACAGACACAGACCTCTCGCTCTTCATTTGCTTCGTCGTCTGTACTCGTATTCGCTGCTGCTGCTGTGCTCCCCGCTGGAGGCGACAGGGCAGGTGCTGCTGGCTCCTCCACCTCGCCTCGGAACATCTCTGGCGGGTCATCCTGCAAGCACAAGCCCAGAAATGTCAGTACACATGCACAGGCACATATACCACACCAGCTACATGCACAAGCACACATGTACATAGTGACGCACCGCTTCAATCTCCTCGACAAAGTTGCCGCCGCAGCGCTGGCAACACACTTCGTCCGTCGTTTCGTCGACGCGCGTCGCGACGTTCGCGTCGCACTCGTGGCACCAGAACTGCGATCCTGCACCCTCACTTCCCACTGTAGCTGTTGCTGCAGCTGCTGAGGCGGACGGAGACAGTGGCGGCGTACGCACGCCGTCGCGCTCCTCTCTGCTGCTGGTAGCGGTCATGGGAGCGCTGGCTTGAGCTTGAGCTGCTGGGGTGTCCGTGGCGTCAACACTCATGTGCGAATAACGTCTGAGCCGATTATTGATTATTGATCAGATCAACAACAGGAAATGACGCGGAGAAAGAACAAAACAGGCACACATAAATCACCCATGTTCGAGCGTTATCGTGCGATATGATTCGTAGAAATGTCAAATTTGCGACTATTTGATTGGTAAAAAAATGGTCAATTTATTGAACGGTGGTATCCAGTAAACAGACTTAAAAAAATATTATTTACGTAATTATGTATCCTTCGGTTTTACCGTAATCATACAGGAATAACATTATTTACGTACATTCACTATCGGGTTTTATTGTTTTTCTCCTAATTGATTGGCTGAATTAAAATGCATGTAAAAGAGTATGCAAAAGCGGAGCCTTTTCCTAAATTTGATCTAAATGATGTGTTTATGGTTTTGGAATATTCACGTATTTATGGATTATTTTTTATATTTTTCAAAAGCCTGCGATAGACGTTCATCGCTTTTGAAGGTATGAATTTTCTCTTGTACAAACTTGCGATTTATCAAATCCTCCAACAATTTATGCTTTTCGTGAACCTCCGAGAATCTATAGTGTTGCGCGAATGTTTACAGATTTTGATACAAAGTGAAGTCAAAACAGTTTTGGACACCGCAACGATTTTCCCACACTGGGTAGGGCTACGTTTTTTATTTTTTTAAAAACTCGAAACCGCTTTTAACCAATCATGTAAACACAGATAAACTAGGACTGGAACATTCAGGACAGGTTGAAGTCGTGCTGCGAGGAGGCGCCTTGAGCGGAGTCAAGTGGCTGCAGCCTTCCTTCGTGGCGACGCTGCCGGCATGTGGCATTCGCCAGTCAGTCGCTATCACAAGAGCGGGCGAGCCACACACACACAGATTCCCATCAAACAAACAAACAAACAAGCATGAACACCTGCGCATTCATTTTCCATGAGCCATCATCATCTATCTATGTGTATGCGCTCCCACCTGCAGTCGTGCTGGTGATGACGACAAGAACGCTTCTGCTCTCATCGCTGAAGCCTTTGAGCCTTTCCTCGCAGCGTCCGATTCGGAAGCAGGCATCGAGGCTGCAACAGCGCCCTCTTGTTGTTCCTTCAGCTGCGTTTCTTGCTGCTGAAGCATCGCAAGCGCTTTCACAAGCTGGCAGCAATACCAATAGCAACAGCAAGTTAACGACCAGTAGCACTTCAATTCCATGACGATGTGAAACACGAGCGCGACGATGGAGTGACACACCTGGCGGTGCTTCCCTGGCGCCAGCTGCAGCTTTGCGCGCAGCTTGCGGTTGACGTCGCAGCGGTGGTGTCTGCAGAACGCCTCGATCTTCTTCCTATGGGCGTCGCTTGCAAAGTGGTCGACGCACGCACTCTATCCTTAACGACTGTTCGTTTTTGTTGCATTCATACCCATGTATCGATGCGTCAGTACTCACAGCAGTCAATACCGCCACCAATGCCACGCACACAATCCGATCAAAACGCATCAATAGATAGAGACGTACTTGCGCAGTTCACAAAAGCCGCAGCTCCACTTGCGCGCGACCAGCGTCTGCAATACACCAGCTCCACTGCTGGGGACAGTGGTGCTATCATCTGCGATGACGAGCAGCTCCGTGAGCGCAAGGACGCTGCTCTAAAAACTCGACCGTGCGCTACTGGTGGCTCCTGGTGAACGCGTGCTTCGCCCACTTGACGTCGCTCGAGTGGCGGCACACGCAGCACCACGGGCGCTCTGTCGGCAGCGCGTCGTCTTCATCATTGCACTGCTTGTCCTTGACCTTCGCGACTCTTGCATCCATTCCCACACTTTTTGTGTGAAAACAACAACAATTTTCCATAGTAAAATTACCGAGTTACTATGGATGAATATGGTCACCATTCCGACAACACTTGGTATTTGTATAGTTAGTGCTGGCCAATAAAAACACCTCCCATTAATTTTGGCCAATAAAAGGGTTGTTTTTGTATATTTTTCACCAATAGAATGGCAAAGCGGTTAG
>JAASGK010000842.1:0-15296 GCA_023334195.1 Globisporangium emineosum
CTAAGCAAGCGAGACTTCTTCTCTCGGGCTTCGCGCTCGAAAAACGTACGGACGTCGTCGATGGCGTGAGCTAGGTCCTCGCTGATCACTCTGCACTTCCGCTTTCGTGCGTCTGCTTCGCTTGGCTCGCTCGTGCCCACCATGCTCCACTGCTTGTTGCGTTCGATCAAGCCGGCAAAAACTGGTGTGTGAGAGCTCAATTGGAAGCGCAGAAATTCGTATTTTTAACCAATCATCGCGCGGCACGAATTCTTCATATGTGACGTCGAAAACGAGCTTTCAAAATTGTATCCTGATTTTTGATTTTCCAAGTTACTTATTATCTGAAACAGGGTTTAATATACCTCATAATAAATTTAAAAAAAATATCTCCAGTGTGAACGCGCCGAAGCCATGGTACACCGGCAGGTCAAGGAGCGAAGGCGTTGTCGAAAACCCAGTAGTATCAGCAACAAGTGCGAACGCGGTGAGCAACCCAACGAGTGACGATGTGCGTACTGCCGAGCGAACGGCACTCCGTGGAAGAATCACTCGGGTGCGGAGTGCTTCCGCAACCCGAACTCGAGCAAGTTTCTACCGAAAGCAAGAAGCAACGGAACTGATAGAGAACCAGCGATGGCAAAACTGCAGGAGATATAGGAGTCGATACGATGAGTGGAGGAGAGGCTCAGCGTTTTCAACCATTTGGTCGGCTCCGAGACGGATAGTGAAGCAAAGAACTACATGCGGCTTACGGTGCGTCACAATCCCCGTTGAACGAGCGAGCAGCCGCGCTATTGGGTGCTGGATATGCTGGACACACCACGTCCACGATCGTTATGGAGGTCGTGTCGTGAAGCGCAGCGAAGACCTCATTTGCTTCGACTCGGTACAGACTGAATAGGCCCTTTTCCATTATAGCTGGGTGGGTGGGGGGGGAATTCGCATCCGTGTGCAGCACAAGAGGTACTGTAGGCGAAAGGGATAACGCGCAAGAACGGACTTGGCGAAACACGGAGCATTTCCAAACAAACTGTCTCGGGGGGAGTCATCAAGGATCCCATTCTCCGCAAATCCGTTTTGCGATCACGTTCTCGGAGTCGTATCATTCATTGATTAAAACAACTGCCCAGTAACAACGCAGGTAAAATGACCCAGTCTTTGTTTGTAGCTACACGTCATGCCAGCATGTTTGTTCCGCATTTTCCATGGATTTCTTCTTCTTGATACTACTTCGTAACTAAGAGAAATGCTGACGTGTGGTCCGGTCTCAAAGCGATACAGAACTGCGGTTGATCGATCCAGCAATCTGCATATTCTTTCGAAGGAAAATGATAGACGACTTTATGCTAGCAAGTGAGACCAAGAACGTCGGACTTTAGCCTTATAGTCGCACACAACCAATCGCACTCGTTCATAGAGGATGAAGGCGGCAGCCAACCACCACCCGAAGGAGTTGGGACTTCGTCATTTCCGGATTTCCTCTCTCCGTCCGACAGCACAACCGCGTAGCCCAGCATGGCGTTCTTCGACCCGCGCTCTCCAGTCGTGAAGATCGACAACGGCCGGGACTTCTTCATCCAGGGCGTGGTAGGCCACCGCGACATCCCGGCCACGCACCAAGCGAGCGCCGAGCCGTTCCACACGGTCAAGTACAACGGCAGACGGAAGGTAGGTGTCGCTATATATGAACCTTCCAAGTGCATTTCGTATGAGAGCTGACCTTGTGCTTATAATGTACTACCTACAACCAGATCTGGACGCGCGGACTGGTGCTCAGTGCGCTGCTGCTGCTCGTTACGCTCGTGATCGCAGCCTGCGGTCGGAACCACTACGTGGCCGTGCGAGCGCGCATCCAGACATTTAACGACTTTAAATTCCATCGAAAGTCGATCCGAGGCGGCGCGAATGGAGCAGACGGTATCGGCGATCTCGTGGACGGCGACGGCGTGGCCGGGAATCCAGAAAAATACCCGCCGACAGAGTGCAAGTTGCCAAACTACCTCAGCAAGGACGGGCGGATTGTCGCAGTCGCCTCGAACGGCACCGAAGTGCCGCTGAGCATCAAAGGCGTCAACTGGTTCGGCATGGAGACGTACGTTCTCTTTCCACACTGATCTCCATGGTCGATGCGAACTCTACTAACAGGCTGTGTGTTCTCTCAATGCTGTTCCTGTAGTGGCCAAGCGATCCCCTTCGGACTCTGGGACAACGACACCGCTGGGACGACAGCAGTAAGTGCCAAGATTGGGGGTTGGTTCGGATATCATCACTGAGCGATTTCTAACATAAGGATCTTTGCCTACTTGCTTTGTTAGTACCACATCGCGTCGTTCCTCTCGACCAACAACTTCAACACGGTGCGGTTGCCTGTGATGGTGGACCACATCCTGAAGAACTCCAAGCCAAACAGAGGCATGATCAACACGTACTCGAACCAGGCGGTCTCGATCAAGGACTACCTGTCGCTGCTCAAGAGCATCGTCAAGGTGCTCCAGTACCGCCACATCGGCGTGCTTATCAGCATCCACACGCTCACGGACACGGACAACGGCGGGCTCTGGCACAACGAGGACATCTCGGAGGACGACTTCCTCGAATCGTATGATATCCTCACGTCGAATCTCTGCACAGACGAGTACTGGAACGTCGTCGGGCTCGACATCAAGAACGAGCCGTACAAGGCCACGTGGGGGTCAGGCAAGCCCGAGAGCGACTTCCGGATCGGCGCCAAGCTGTTGAGCGAGCGGATGCTAGAGGGCTGTCCACAGTGGCTCGCGTTCGTCGAAGGACTCAACTACCGAACGCACGACGTGGTCATCGACGGCAAGAAGTTCACGTACAACGACTGGTACGGCGGCGGTCTGCAGGACGTGAAGACCAAGCCCATCGAGCTCGCCACGGAGCACAAGATCGTCTGGGCGCCGCACTACTACACGTCGGCTGTGTTCGTGCAGCCGTATTTCTACGGCGGCGGCACGCTCGACCCTGCGACACGGGTGCTCAACGACTTTGTCGAGCTCTCGGACACCGCGCTCAAGAACCGCGTGGCTGCGACGATGGAGGACATGTTCGGGTACATGGTGGACGAGACGCCACAGTACGCGGTCGTGCTCGGCGAGTTTGGCGGCATCTACGCGCGCGACGAGCATCCAAAGAAGACAATCCAGCGCACAGTCGACTACAACGTGCAGGTGATGGTCGAGCGAGGGTACGCCGGTGGCTTTGTCTGGTCGCTCAACCCCGAGAGCAAGTACCAGTACGTGTCGGCAGACATAGGGTCCCCCGCAGCCACGTTTGACGAAGGATTGCTGGGGATCGACTGGCTCACAGCCAACAGCGCGTACCTGGACGCCATGAAGCCCCTCGACGCGATGGCAGACCTGCGCAAGTTCCCCTGTTTCTTAACTTGAAGAAATTGTTGTTGGGAATTTTGGACGTGCAATTTTAAAATCAATTTCTCTATTTAGGGTATAATGTGTAGAAAATATTCCATTATAGGTACTTTTGCCTGTGTTTTGTTAGACTTTGGCACACACAGACACGTACACAGATTCGCTACTCCCTACCGCTCTCCCTCTATCTTCACTCGCGAACTCTTTCTTCCTTCTCCTTCTTGCTAGCACTGTTGTCGTTCTCGTCGTCCTCTTCGTCGTCGTCTTCAAAAGTGTAGAACGACCAGGGCTCGAACGGGTCCTCCCACTCGTCGGTTGCCTCGCTTCGGTACTCGTCCATCTCGTCGTCCGTGAGCAGACACGCGTCCAGCGCACTTCGGATCTTCGCGACCTCGCTGTCATGTTTCGAGAACCGTCCGATGAGCACGACCTCTTGGCCACGGTCGCCGAACTCCTGCGTCATGAGCCCCTCGTAGTTGTTCAGGGCTTTCATCTCGCGCGTGCGTTCCTCCTCTGGGAACTCGCAGACCCACATACCGCCATTCGACAGCGTGCAGTAGAGTCCGGCCTGGGACCACGTGCCGTAGTTCTTGGGTCGCGTGCCGAGCCAGTAGATGCCTTTGCTGCGCAACAAGTTCTTGAAGAGTCCGTTTCTCTTGCCCTCGAGTCGCTCTTGGATCGTTTCAGCGTCGAGCGGCTCGATCTCCTGGACTTCAGCCATCTCTTCGTCTTCCTTGTCTTCCTCGCTTTCGTCTCCTGCATCCTCTCCTTGGGCTTCCTGACGTTTTTCCTCTTCATCGTCGTCATCAGCTGGAAGCGGAGGGATCTCAGGACACTCGACAATCACAAACTCTTGCTGGATGAGCTCTGTGAGGCGGTGCGGGTGGAACGGACGGCGCGCGTTGTACAGAAACGACCCAATGCCGTACTCTTCGGTCTCCGGTACGTGCGGTACTGTGAGTGATTCAAGCTAGCCTTCTTGTGCCGACGCGCGCTCGAACGAGAAGAGCTTAGTACCCAGGATGCTCGAAGGGCTGACCTGGCCCTTCACGCTCTTCATGATCTTGGCGTACGAGTTGAAGCACCGAATAATCTTCTCAATGGCGTCGACGTCGTCGGAGCTCACTAAGTCGGTCTTGTTGAGCACGATCACATCCGCGAACTCGATCTGGTCGCAGAGAAGATCCGTGAGTGTGCGCGTATCCTGCTCGGGAAGCTGGCTGCGGTGCTCCTCAATGTCGAGCAGAAGCCGCGGGTCGTCGAACGTGCTGAAGAAGTTGGAGACGTCTACGACCGTCACGCACGTGTCCAACACGGCGATGTCTCGGAGCAGAGGAACTTTCTTGCCCTCGGGGAAGAGCTCGTCGAGCTGCATCGATGGGATGCCCATTGGCTGATCCTTGTCTCCAGCAGTGGCGGTCTTGGCTTTCTTTGCTGCTGGCTGTTGTTGTTGCGAGTGACTGTGGTTTTTGTGGTTCGCTTTGCTCTTGGCGTGTGATTCCTCTGCTTCTTCTTCTTTTTCTTGGTCGTCATCGTTAGTCTTCATGGCTTCTGGCTCAGCCTCTCGTATCTCCTCTGGGAGCTCGAATGCAAAAGTCTCGGCGACTTGCATCGGCTCGCTGATGCCCGAGCTCTCGATGATGATGTAGTCCACCTCGCCGTCCTTGGCGATCTTGGCGATCTCTTCGAGCAAATCCACGCGTAACGTGCAGCAGATGCAGCCGTTTTCCAGACGCACGAGCTGTTCTTCGCGCTTGAGCACGCCGGACTTCGCCACGAGGTTGGCGTCGATGTTGAGCTCGCCCATGTCGTTCACGATGACCGCGACGCGCATCTGATGGCTCTTGTTCTGCAGAATGTGCTGCAGCATCGTCGTCTTGCCGCTACCGAGGAAACCGGAGAGCAGTGTGACGGGGATCAGCTTCTTCTTGGAACCAGCAGCTTGGATCACAGGATCGTCAGTCGCGCACGACACTGCGGTGGAGTTTCGTGGAGCCATGGCTTTCTGTTGTTGGGAGTTGTTGCAATCGATTGAAAATTGGAAAATGAGAGACCTGATTTCCGGTTGCTGCATCCACTTCACGTGAATAGCTCCCATACAAGGCTGGGTGGGAATGGTGCGCTCTCCGCCACTCGTTTTTCGAGACAGCGGTGTCAAAGCCACCAGAAGAGTGTTCATGATCAACGTATGCATCCGTGCAAGAAGCTGGAGTGATTCCTTCCATTGTTGTCATTAATGTCGAAGTTGCGTTGGTGCTGTGAATGGAGCTCGCGCCGTCGGAGTACATTCTGGGGGTACGTGTATCATCACGCTCAAGTTGCAGCGGGTGATGGGGCGACGGACCGTACCCATCCATCTCTACCCGCCGTCGGAGAGCTGTGCTGCTGGATGGACCCCTGGAATCCGCCTCAAAGCACTTTGTGGTGCCGACGGTGGGGGAAAGCAACACGCGAACAATGCTGCGTCCAGCCTCTTGGTGATGACAGCGTACCTGCTCAGCATTGGCTGGTTGGGTATCAGGTCCTTACGCGTCTGATAGTCGCACAGCACGCTGCTTTGTCCGACGGCGGTGGAGGTGATAATGGTGTGGGCCACGTAATATAGCCTCGGATCTGTTGGTGTGGGCCACATAGTGTATCCATCTGTGATGGGGCTGTTTGGCCATGAAGGGGGACAAAACGTTTCCCTTGGGGATCCGAAGTCCAAAATAGAGTCCTCTCCAAGGGTTTTCATTGGCCCACCTCTGGAGCTATTTTTAGCAGTCGCACGTGCTATTTTTGGAATGCTGCTTCTTCGTCGGTCTCATCTCCGCATCAGCCATTCATTCGCACCTGCCTCTGTTGACTTGTATGCCTCATTTCCATATTCCGCGCCAACGCTCAGCAGAGCCAGCGGTAGCGCATTCCAAGCGTGTGTGTTGAAGCCTCTGGTGTCCCTCCGCATCCTGATCGCTCGCTACAATGGAGAACGCTCAGCGGATCGTCGCAGACATTGTTGCTCGATGCAAGTACCGCGATGTCGAGGTCTCGGAGACGTTAGCTGCGTTCGCGGCGCGAATGGTCGTCCACAAGAGCAAGCGCAAACTCATCCTAGAGAAGGAGATGACCCGCGAGGACGAGCAGTACCTCATCGAGCAGTGCGAGCGCGTGCTGCTGCAGAAGCGGGACCCGTCGCTCGAGACTGTGAAGATGCAGCTCGAATTCGACTTCGCGTACGCCAACCTGGAAGAAGAGCTGCGCGCCAAGCGCGAGCGCAAGGAGAAGGCGATCGCAAGTCTGCAGCGAAGCATCGCGCTGCTGGTCCCCCAGAAGGCGAGCGACTTTGAGGCGCTCACGAACCTGTACCGCCAGATTTTCACGTTGCTGATGCTCGACGCAGACGCAGCAGAGAAGCCTGTGGACCGCGCCGTGGAGAAAGAAGTCGCAGCCGCTTTGGAGAGTGTCTTCCCACGTGTCGGTTTGAAGTCTTTCGTGAACATGAGTGCGGAAGATAAACTCTTCCAACTCGAGGAGCTCATGCGCATCGTCGAAGGCATCCGCTTATTCAACAAAGAGCTCGGTAAGGGTGGTGCGGGCATCCCTATCACGGTCGATTTCATCCAGGAAAACGTCACGACGATCGCAACAATGGTCAAGGACGAGGTCAAAGAGTGCAACGAGGTCTGCTCGCAGTACACGGAAGTGCTGCTGCACGTGCACCACAAGAACTTCCCAAAGGACGACCCAGCGGGGGCGCCTGAGATCGCGATCATCCAGCGCTGGCAGGATGAGCTGAGCAACCGGCGCCAGTTTCTATCGTACCTGCAGAGTCTCGAAGAAGACATCTCGTTTGCGCTCGAGAAAATGACGACGACGATGCTCTCGCGCTTCAAGAGCGATCTGAACGCGCTCAAAAACCTCGTCGGCGCACGCACGTCGCTGCCGAAATCCCAGGTGTATCCGCTCTTCGAGGCCGTCTCTCGGTCCTGGAAGGAGCTTCTCCACGAGCATGAGCTGCTGCAGGTCCGCTCGCGTTCGCTCAAGGCGCTGATGCAGTTCAAAGACTCGTTTGATCGCACTCTGAACGAAGACTCGGACTTTTTGCGCATGGCGAGGAAGAGCGCGACGATCCCATCCGAAGAGCTCTTTCAGCAGGTCGAGACCTTTCCTGCCGAGGACAAGCTGAACGGAAAATCCATGGCGACGAGCCTGCCTTCTTTCAAAGTGCGAAATACCTTCGGTGGCGACGGCATAGACGACGACGGCAATGGGAACGAACTTGAGGATCCGAACGATGAAGAAGACGCCGGGTTCCCCATCCGCATGCCCGTGGACTCGACGCCCGAGTTCATGCAGCTGCCGCTTGAGTACCAGGGGTTCTGTCCGTGGACGATCGTCGAGCGCGGCGGACTGCTTCTCCCCGGCGACCCATCTCTCGGTGTCGTTCAGTATCGGAATGCGTACCACGTGTTCGTGAACGAGCGCGCGCTGGGCGAGTTCATGATCCACCCACGTCGATACGTGCAGGGCATCCTCAAGCTCGCAGCGAAGCAGCCGTCGCTTATCTATCTGCTTCGCCTGCAGGAGAGCTTCCCAAACATCAACCTGTCGGCGCTCCTGAAGCTCTGCCAGCGCTTCCGGTCGGGCGTCTCGTCGTCGTCCGTGCACCCGCTGCTCGCATCGCCACCCTCGCAGAAAGTCGACGCCAGCACGAGCACGCCCACGCACTTTGTTGAGAAGAACATCGACTACAATTACGACTGGAACGAGTGGAACCTGCGCCGCAAAGCCATCAAGATCGCGAATTTGCGCCACTGCAAGACCATCTCCTGCCAGACGAACCTCAGCAACTTCCGCCGCGAGGTCGACACGCAGGTGTACCTGCCCGCGGAGAACTCGAGCCAGACGGGCAAGGAGTGCGGCACGAACCCAGCACGCACGGTCACGTACTTTGCGGGATTGCGCAGCGGCAAAGTGTTCACTGGCGACGAAGACGACGATAGCAAACAGGAGAACAATGCCGGCGACGAGTCCAAGTACGCGGAGGACAACCAGCCAGCGATCATCTCGTACACCTTTGAGCTGTAGATCACATTTGCCACTCATCACGCGGATACTCCCAAGCAACAACACAATCACCATCATTTAAAAATTCAAATCATACCTTCTTGTTTAATGGAGCCGGCTATCGTGTTTAAGTAAAAGAGAGAGAGGGAGAGGGAAAGCACGCGACGCACGGACGCGGTTGGTTACAAGCTGAACACGAGCGTCGTGAACTTTCCGAAGTCGATCGTCACGCCGTCTTCCTTCAGCAATTTGTCCAGGTTCTTCTTGGCGAACTCCACTACCACGCTGTCGAACTGCTCTTCGATCTTCTCGAGTGTCAGGTCCTCGGCAGTGAGGACATCGAACGCCAGGAGTACGTCGTCCTTCGTGGAGCCACTCTGGAGCTGCTCGGCGCAGAAGCCCGAGAACTCGTCGAACGAGATCTCGTCGTTGTCGTCTTCGTCGATCTTGTCAAAGTAGTCGTGGCAGTCATCTTCGCTCAGACTCAGACCAAGACCCTTGCACGCCATGATGAACTCGTCGCGCGCCAGCACACCGTCGTTGTCGAGGTCAAAGTGGTCAAACACTTCCCGGATCTCCTTCAGCTGCTGTGGAGTCAAATTGCCAAGCTTGCTGAGAGCGACCTCCTTCTCGAGCGACTTGACCTTGTCGCGCACAGCATTTTCCAGCGACTGGAACTGCGCACGAAGACCATGAATAGTGTCGGTCGTGAATGGGTTCGTGTAGACACGGAGCTGCTCGAGCTGCTCGTTGATCTTTTCGAGCTGCTCCATATCTTCCGTCAAAGGCACGAGGATCTTCTCCTCCGCCACCTTCGCGCTCTCCGACGCTTCCCCGTTCTCCGTCTCTTCGCCGTTCTCCTTAGAAGCAGTCTCTTCTTCCGCTGGCTCTTCAATGACGATTCCAGTGTTGGATCGGAAGAGCTTCTGGCGAAGCTTCACCATCGAAGTGAACTGGTCGCCTAACGATCCTTCAACAGTGTTCAGAGATTGCGTGCTACGAGCACAGCGTTCCTTAACGCGAGCGGAGAGTTCGGCAAACTGCTTGCAAACTTCATCACGCTTCTCGACGTTGCCCATCTCGTTTTCAAAGTAGCCGCGTTTTTGCTCAAGCGAATCCAGCAGCTTCTGCACACGGGCGTTGCACTTCTCAATCAAAGCGACTTCGCTCGCGCGACCAGCTTGCGCCAGGATATCCTTCTTTTCAATCAGCTTCTCGTTCTCGCTCACGACGGCTTCTTGGACCTTCGGCACCACATGCTTCTCGAACTGTTCCTTGGCAGCGATGATACCGGTCTTGGACACATCGTCGAGGTTCGTGGCGGCTTCGATCTCTTCGTCCATCTCCTCAATAACGTACTTCAGGTTGCGCATCAAGAGCTTGCAGTCCTTCACGACGGCATCGACTTCTAACTGAGCCTGCAGAGCTTGCTCCAAGCGCGTCTTCGTGTCTTCGAATCGGCTCTCGACCGTCGCGACGAAGCTCTTCATCGCCTCCACGCGCTCAAGAGTGGACTTGGTATCCGTGTGACTTGGCGAAAGACCTTCTGCGTGTTCAATAACTGTGGCAAGCAACTGCTTGTAACGAGGGAGCTCAATTTCCTGGATGAACCCAATGCTCTCAAGTTTTTCTTCGGCATCAGTCGTCGACGTCGCCAACAGTCCTTCTTCGAACAGCGGCGAGGACTCCTTGTCTTTTGCCCACGACTCGACTTTCTCAAGTTCCTTGATGACCATTGTCAAAAAGATCTCGGTCTTTTGGAAGCCTTCCAGGTTTTCACGCAGGCGCAGTTCGAATTCGGTTTCGTACGCATCCAATCGGGCCTTGACTTCCTGCAGCTTCTCGACAGGTGGGTCGAGCACTGGAATGTCGCGGTTGTTGTTCTTGCAACTCGCGACCCATCGACCAGCACAGCCCTCCACGGCGACATATTCCGCCTCACGAGGTGGCTTTTCGTTCTTCTTGTACTCCAAGTGGTTTGCGAGGGCTTCCTTGATGTCCAGAATGCGGCGAGGCTGGCTGAGCGTCTGGAAACGATCCGCTTGATAGGTCATCCATTCGAGAAGACCCAACGCCGAGCGCTCGTACTCTGCAGCAAGGTCCTGGTGGCGCTGCGCAATGTTCACAGCCTTCGAGATGGTCGTGACTGCCTTCTTCTTTTGCACGCCCGAAGCGAATTCCTTGAAGAGCAGCGAAACGTACGTGGTGATACTCTTCTCATCTGGCTTCGCCTGGCCGGCGACGTCCGCGACTTCCAGAAGTTGTGGGATCTTGAACTTCTCGAGTGCAACATCGAACGCGAGCTTGACGTTCTCCGTCGCGTTCGCAGGGTTGAGCTTGTCGAAGTCGATCAAGCTAGGGTAGAAGCGGTGGATGAGCGCGCAGAACGCCATACCGTTCGACCAGCTACTGGAGAAGTTCTTCACATCCACGCTCGGGTAGTCTGCGAGTGAGCGGTTCACCCAGAGTAAGAGACCGTCTTTTCCGGACACACCTTCGACGTCGATCTCCGCGACCTGGAACGACTTGATAAGCGTCCACATCAGTCCGAGCACAAGCTTGTTGTTGCCGTCCAGAATGTCCGACGAGCCAACATTTGTGAGGTTCACGTTCTTTTTCTGCAAGAACGCGAGCGCAAAGTTAAGGTTCTCCATCTTCTGGATGCGCATGCGCGGCTTCTTGTTGAATTTCTGATGATGCACAAGCGAATAGACGTCAGGCATGCACCCCATAGAGAAAACAAAGAGCAACTAGTAGTGATACACAAATTAAAACGTACCCGGCACACTTTCTCGCGGCAGATGATCTGCAGCAGCGAGATCAAGCGGATGCCATCCTTCAGGTCTTCATACAGGTCGTCGATCTGCATGCGCTTGCGCGACAAGTACGTATTCGCCCACTGCGTACAACAAACAAACAAAATACGAAGATATCATTAGACGACGTCATCGCCATCTTCGTAGCTCCCCATTCCCCAAAGAGCTCCACGTGAAACGTACGCGCGTGAACGTGATCTTCTGCACGTCGACCCATTCTTCGTTGTACCCCGCCATGGCTCCTACTGTTGCGTCTGCTGTTGCTTCTGGCGTGGCGTGAGTTCGTGTGTTAGTGTGCTGCTGTCTGTTGCGAGAGAGAGAGAGAGAATGCGAATAGGGACGCGCGTCAGGAGAGAGACGAACGCGCGCGCTCGTAGATCGTCCGGTCGCTGCTTTTCTTTCTTCCTTAACTGGGAGATCGCAAAAGCAAACCGCCCCCGCCTCTGGCCCGAGTGGCGACAGTGGCTAGAGACAATCACTCTCGTACTTCAAACGGGTTTTCAAATCGGCCATCCCAAATTTTAAAGAGAAAATCCGACCCGTTTGTTTTTCGGAACCCGTTTTCAGCATTCTAATTTTAGCTGTCGATAAGATCTATTATTAGAATCGAAAGAAACGAAAACGGGTCTGGGTTTGGTTTTTGAAAAATGGATAAATGGGTCTGGTTTCACAACACAGGCTACTGCCACCGGCTCCGTACACACGACGACACATGCGTGTCAAATGGCAGATTTGCCCAATTTGACAGAGAGTCAGTGGTAAGCTCGATCTGAGCTTCTGGAGGAGAGGAGCTCTTGCGCTTGGGTCATGTGGCCGGACGCGTCGGATATCGTAAGTCGTTCAAGTGTACTTAGTACGTGGGTATGGTCCCTGCCTCCACAGAGACTCGTTCGATTCAAGTGCGATGCGAGCATCCGTGCTTGGTTGCCAACGAGGAAAAGAGCGCACCTGGAACTTTTGAAAAAGAAAAACAGAAAACAAGAAAAGAGCGATGCATGTTTATTTCAGAGCATATTTCTACTCTCACGATGTCGTCACCCCACTCAGAAAACTCACGGTGTGTTGTCACCCCACAGAGTGATTGAAGTGTTTGCACAGCCCTTGGGGTGCCTCTGTTGATTTGTGAAGCTCAAGATGTTCGGAGGATTTTGGATCTCGGACTTGTGGGAGTGATCAACCAGAAGGAGATGCGAAAAATCGGCGAGAATAAAAAAGCCGAAGAAAGAGACTTGGTGGTTTTGTGGCTGCTCAAAGCTCAAAGTGCCCTTCCAAGTTGAAGCGGATGCTGAATCTCCATACAAATATCCATCTGAGAGTGAGCGAGAATCTCACTCGACTAAACTCTGCGAAATGACTTTTGATTTCGCCTGAAAAAGCGTGCTCTCTCATGTGTCACAGAAATGACACTATCTATCCACAGTACCTGAAAAGTCCATAATATGGACGATATTGTCGAACGACACACACCATTTTCATGCAAGTCTCCTCGATGAGATTTTGAGCGTCATCACGCAGGAAAAGATTTATGAATTTGAGCCATCTAACCGACTCTCAGTGTCGCCTCACGCGGGTCAACGTTCTTGCGTTCTTGCGTTCTTGCGTTCTTGCGTTCTTGAGCATTTCTTGCTGAAAATATTTTTTGCTCCACAACATGAGCAACTCACAACTCACAACAGTGTCATATCAAATCAAAAAGGAAAAAGTGGGATTCAGCGCCAAATTGCGCACTGTGTCCAACCACCTCCTTTCCTCGTGCGACATTCAGACAACATAATCAAGCACCTATTATTATAAGCAGCGGAACCGTACCTTGTTCCTGCACGAAGCATATTCTGTCCTATATTAACAAGAAGATGTCCTAAAACAAATTCAGCCTGGTGTCCTCTCTTCAAGTTGAACCAAGTCGCCTCCAACGTGTGCGTCCTTCCAGGCTTCATGGCATCGTCCAGGTACTGTACCGCGCTGTCATGTCGGCTGTGAGCTAATCTCTCACCAACGAACTCTACTTTACAGACTCCAGACGGCCCGTTCTCTGCCGACACCCAAGTGGTACAAGTACACGTATGTTCTCGCTCTCTGGAGAACCTCCGGATTGAAGCGACAAGACGAAAGCGTCCAGAGTCGCCGGGCTTGATCGTCCACTGCACGTTGACGTCGGTACGTGAACGCAGTAAACTACATGCCAAGTACGAAATGCGTGCTGTTGCACTCTGGCTTTTTATTCATTGACAGTCATCAGCAAAGTTGCAAGTCTCTCCCTCCCATTCAAGCAGTCAGACTTGCGCTGCGCACGAGCAAGTCGCCACTGAGAGGCCCCAGACGTCGTCTTTGGTCTTCTCCAGGCGGATGCGGTACGGATTGCCCTGGTCACTTTGAAGTGTAGCTCATGGGCTTTGTACGCGAGGAACCCCGAGTGAACTGCTCGCGGTCGAGGTTCTTGCCGATGCACACGAACCAGGTCTCGCGCACTTCGTCTCAACTCCACGGAGTCGTGAAGCCGCCGTCGAAGAGCACTGGAACCAGGGATCGGCAATTTCGTATTAAATTTAAATTAATTGAAATTATCATATTTCAATTATTATTTCTCCAGGATCAATTATTATAGCAATTATGTTTATACTAGTGTTTGTATATTCACCTATTAGAATTGGAATTAGGATTCACCTCCTACAACAGAGGTTGTATCGAAATGTAATTGGAGAAAATGAATTAAATTAATTGAATTAATATTCTGTCCCGGATTTGAAGGATCAATTAATTTTTAATTTAATTTTATCGATGAACACAAACCAGAGGTCCATGCCGGCGACGTTGATCACGCTTTTGTAGCGCAGCAGGTCTATGCATAGGGTCCCGAGCATCTCTTGGACATGCTCTTGCAAGAGCCCAATGTTGATCGCGTCGGGGCTCTTGAAGTGTGACCGACGTGTTCTCGAGGAAGTGTGGCTCCTTGACGAGGATCTTGTCGCGGTCAAAGCTCTGGATGGTGAGCAGCACCGCGGGGTCCACACGGTAGTGCTAGCACTCGACGATCTGCACCGCGTGGTTGATGCTCTTGATCTGAGTCTTGATCTCCTCGAGCTCGTCCGGGGTCACGAAATCCGCCTTGTTGAGCAGGATTTGCTAGACGCTCTCGCTCTCGACACCCTCGGGCTTGACTTCGAGTAGGTGCTGCAGGATGTGCTTGGCGTTTACGACCATGATGACGCCGTCGAGCTTGAGCTTGTTGGAGATCACTTCGTCGACAAAGAACGTCTGCGCAACCGGCGCCGAGTCCGCGAGCCCGTGGTCTCGATGATGACCCCGTCGAGCCTGTTCTTGCCGCCACCACGCTTGAAGATCTGCTTGGATGATGCGGAGACGAGGTCCCCGCGCGCCGTGCAGCAGATGCAGCCGTTGTTCATCTCGACGGTCTCTTCTTCCGCGTCAAACTTCCTGTTGCTCTTGCGGCGCAGGAGCGCATCGTCGACGCCCACCTCGTCAAACTCGTTCTCGATGATCGCGAAATTCTTTAGGTAGTTCTCAGTCAGCAAGTGGTTGAGCAACGTCGTCTTGTCACTTCCGAAGAAACCCGCAAAGAGGTGTCGAACCATTGCTTAGTGCGTCGTGGTTATCCGACGCCGATACTCCTTCACGGATGTTGAAATGAGACCCTCAAAGGTTGGTTACCTTAGTGTTTGGTTCCAAACTGAGAGCAAATGCAGAGCGGCGGAGATTCCCAAACTGTTGTCGCTTGCAAACCGTCGTGAATAATGTACGAAGGGTGCTTATATAATAAAGTGCAAGAGGACACCAACTAGTTTGAAAGCAGGTTGTTTCATCAGAGGTGATTGTTTACTGTATTACTTCTATCAATATTGACAAAAGGTGTCAATCTATTTTATTTTTATATTTTATATTATATAAACTAAAAGAATTTGTGTACAGATGTCACTCCCAATAAGTTACACTGCCAAAAATTCATACCCTTTCCAAAACGATAGAATGTGTAAAGCCATCATTCTTATTTGCAAAATTTTCGCGCATTTTCAGCAGTCACAACAAAAGCGAACTAAAAAGC
>JAASGK010000843.1:0-15253 GCA_023334195.1 Globisporangium emineosum
ACGCAGCTGCGAGCGGTTCCGCGAACACGGCGTGCGCGTCCACGACATTCTCCGGCACGGCGTGCAAGTTTGCCAGCGGCAGCGTGACGAATTCCGCGAACACGCCGTCCTTGCCCACGATGCCGATCGCCGCGCGGCTCGTCTGACTTGCGAAACCCAAAAAATTTCACCGGTGCCACTCTTGTGACGACCGACCATACCGACCGACCGCTCATTGTTGTTGAAATGGTTTGGACTTGTTTTTGGACGAAATCGAATGAATCCGGACCAGCTTTGGATGGATGGACGGGCGGGGATGGATACAACTTGCAACGTTCGGACATGTTGGAGTTTGTATGGGGTCCGTGGTAGAGAAAGTGGTGACGTTGGCCGCGAGCAGAGAGCTCCACAAGGAGCGTCGAGAGTGTGAGCTTTGATCACGAAGGGAGCGTAGCATTTCACATTACATTCCTCCCCTCATGTGTCTCTGGCATAGAGAGGCCGCAACCGAAATGCCGTCAATCATGTGGCCGGCCACACAATGGGACTTGATGGATGTGATTGACTGGTTGCATGAAACGGACGATTGACAGTGAGCTCGGCTCGACAACAACAGGCAGGCAAAACCGTCTAAAACCGCCTTGGTATTTCTGACGGCCAGCCTCGCATTTTGCTGGTGGCATGCATTCGATTTTACAGCTTTAATGGGGGCTTGGATTGACAAACCCATCCAAAGCAATCAAGAGAGGTGGACGATATTCTGATTGACTATGATAGATTATTAAGTATGCAAGGAAAATTGGCGCTATATCAGTGACACAACAAGGTTTGTTGAAGCCCGAGAAAAAATAACTTTTAAATTTAATTCGATTGGTTCCACCCAGTCAAATATAATTAATTGCGTGTAAATGCTATTTATTCTCGGAAAAGTAAACTTCGTCTAGCCTGAGACCGCACAATATTATTATTATTATTATTATTATTATATTGGTGGCTAGATTTTCGACCAGTAAATAATTGCAGCTACATATACATAAAAATAGGTTAATTGGTTGCACAAACTAAACAAATGCCCCACGACATTTGAACGTCGGTGCCGATTCTTGCCATAGGTCGCCTAATAATCCCGCATATTTAATCCAATTACTACGAACTAAGATACATGTTATCCAAATATTATATGCTTTTAGGAAGAACTGACGACTAATTAGAGCAAATCCATAACTCAAAAGGTGGTTGCAGGTATTGCGAATGAGGAAACTATAACAGTTGATCACTCACAAAGTGATTTACATACAGAAGTTTTGGACGCTGGTTCGTCACTCTCAAACTTACTGTAAATTCACAACCAAATGAATAGTGAATCACAGCCCTGTGGCTGCATCAAAGTCGTGCAATTCTGAGGCAGTTCGATCCGAATTATGTGGATTGAAATCATGCGAGTATGAACCAGAACTATTTAGAGTACATTCTAGTGTTTTGAGGGTTGAAAACGCACTTGAACGCAAGATATTGATCAATATACTGATACATAATATGGTCATATTATGATAGTGTGGGTGACAATATGACTGTCTCCATACTAAAAAAAATCAAATCAAGCATCAAAGAGGCGTGAAACGTACTCTTTCGCACACAGAGAAGCACGTGGTCATCCTAAGTAGTGATGCATTTTGAAAATCGCATTTCATCACACCTGTGTGGGGTAATATTCGGAGATTTGGTTGATTAAGGAATACTTGCAGTATTATTAAAATACCAAAATACGAAGTTTCTGCTGCAGTTTATTGACAGTATGAAGATCAAAATAGACAAAATATTGAGTTCGGGGGATTAAGTTGGGGAGGTTTGTCTAACTGATGCGAACGCGCTGCTCTTTTGTTTCGCTGTCCTCAGACTCGCTCAGAAATCAAAAAAGCGAATAAACTGATTGCCAACAATGGCAAATCAAAAGCGAATAAACAAACTGACTGCGCCAACGCCAACCAATGCAGCAGTCACTTTGAGACTTGAGACTTTTTTGCATTACAGTCATCTCAACTGTGAGGGTGTTCGCATTCGACAAGCGCGTCCATACGCTCAAAATGGCATCTCGCTGATTGAAAATTCGATGAGATGAGATCTTGAACCCTGTTCTGTGGAGAACGTTCGGTCAACGAGCCCAATTTCTGTCACTCTTCCCCGTGTACTGTACAGAACAGATGGGCTGATTGCTGGCCAATCGATCCCTCAAAAATCCATGAACGCCCCCAAATCCACATTTTGTCCGTTGAGAAATGTGGATTTTGGCCCTCTGAGAATTGTCAAATGGCTGGATTGGTTGAAGCGCCAGGATCTTTTTTGATTCGCATGCGTACAAAAACTTTGAAGGTACGTACCTATCCACAAAAGTGTTTCCCTCGCCTGTCCCTCCCCCTTTAAGATCCGCGCGTTGCGATTGGCTGGGATTCCTCACGTCGATTCTGATTGGGTGACAACGCAGGAGTATGGAGCGTGGGAGAGGCAACAAAAGTATCCCAGCGACCACGTCCATCCGTCCGCTTGTTTCCGTCCAAAGCTCTTCAGTTTTGGTTGCTATTTTGTGGATTTTCGAACCGTGTGGAGCAACAATGCCAATGGCAATTGCCAATACGGACGCGCTCAATGTGCCTCGAAACGCACAAGTTTTACCATGTTGCACATTGAGGAAGCAATCTCATAAAGCAGAAACATGATATATTTACATAGGGTCATTCCTCCAGTGCTTTTGAAGCTCGGATCGCTCGCGTCTTTGACCCTCTGCACCGAGCCTTGGCTGGGAAAATTGCTCCTGTGTACCACTCCTATAATTAAGGATCCCGTAGCTGGCCCCAATTTGCCTTTTTTGGACAGGGAAACGACCCAGGGATTTTCCCAATTTTTCGTCCAGGTATGCCCAGGCATGTGTGTATAGTTTACGTATATCTGGTTACTTTGAAAAATAAAGGGAACAACAAGTACAGAAAAAGGGCATCTCCCAGCGCGTAGCCTGCGGCAAGCTCGACTTTGTTGGTCGCTGAGCTTCACTCATCGAAGGGTGCCGCAAAGTTCAAGGCGTTTTCGTCAAGTTTGTGTGCCTTTCGCTTCAAAGTATATAGAAAGTATAGCTGGATAAATAAAACCTGGGTTATTGTTTTAATGGTTGTGTTTTTGGCTCACTCACTTTCGGATGGGGATTTCGGATCGGGGACGTGGCCAGCCTCCAAAACCCGAGCCAAAAAAGGAAGAAGAAGAGGAGGGGCATAAACCAGCAGCCCACGCACCACTTGAACCAGCCGGAGCGCACCTGCGCGGGTTCACCCACACCCCCGCTGGCCCGTCCGTCCCCACTGCGTTTCCTTCCTGTCTATTGTTTTTTCCAGCAGTCTCTCTGGCCGCACCCACGCTCTCGGCTCGCGTCCGGAGCGAGCGCAATCCGCACGCCCCGGAGCTGCAGTCTCAACAGATCCGGGCGGCCAGCCAGCCACAACTGGGGCGAACCATCCCTCCATTATCCAATTTGCCCGGAGCTCCTCAAATCCAAAGCCAATCCGCAATTGACGCAATCCAACCGACACCATGGTCGCCACCACCACCACCACATCCGCATCCTACCCCACGAGCGGCGCGGCGCTGCTCTCGGCCGCTGTGTGCGGGGGCAAGCGCCCGTTCGCCGCAACGCTGCCGGAGCCACACATGACGCTGACCGCGGACCCGACGCAGAAACGCTCGCCGCTGCTCTGCGGCTATCCGAGCAAGAAGTGCTGGGCCTGGCGCGTGGAGAAGCGCAACGGCGAGCTGCACAAGTTCTGCGAGTACCACCGCCAGAAGGCTAACACGAACCAGCGCCGCATGGAGCAGCGCCGCAAGACCGGCCGCTCGGCGCAGAAGGGCGACAGCGACGACGCCTCGGCCGTCAAGGACGAGCAGGACGCAGCCACCGCCGAGACCACCACTACTGCCACTGCCACCAAGCCAGAGCCATCGACTGTCGCTGTCGCTCCGTCGACGCCAGTTAAGGCCCACGGCAAGTCCGCTCCGCCGATGATCAACACCGCGATGGCGAACGCGGAGAAAGCTGCGACGATGATGAAGAACGCGGTGCTGGTGGGCAACAACAGCTACGAGTACCTCGCGGGGTCCCCGCGCGGCATCGACCACTTTGACGGATCCCCACGCGGCGTGGACCACTTTGACGCCATGAGCCCGCCGCTGTTCAGCTGGGCGGAAGTGGACCTCGACATCGGCATGGACGCCGCGGTCGAGTACATGATGATCGACCACGCGATCGACGCCGAGCCGTCCGACAAGCCCGTGGACCTCTACGAAGAGGATCTGTACTTTCTCGAGCACTTCATCGCGGAGATCGCGGCCAGTGGCATGTAAAGCACGAAGCCTTTGTCTCGCGTCACCACCGCCGCTGTCTTCCCCATCAAGAGCTCTTCATCGCAATCGAGCGTGGAAGCGGTGAGGGCAATGGCCAAGTCAAGTCTGCTCTTCGCTACGAAGCCTCCAACTTGAAGCTGCTGGCGCAGCTCCAGCCTCCCCCACCACCAATCATCATCGTACCAAGGCCCGTTCTTCAAAGCGGACTTTGTTTTGTTCGTCGCCTCCCCCTCAACAAGTGAAAGTGATGTGATTCCCCCATCCTCAAGACGCCGCAAGCAACAACAAGCAAGGCAACAAATTGTCGAAGCCAATATTCTACATCGACACGCACACCACTCAAGATAACTTAAAAGTAGCTGCTCCAGCTCAACCGACACAAGCCTAGTTTTGTCACCCTTTTTTTAACATATTTAACACCATTCACACTCACACACAAACGCGCATTGGTCGGATCCTTCCTTCTCGGCTGTATTCTGTATTTGCTTGGCATGCAACAACAAACAAGCAAGCTAAGGTGCAAAGTAGTATCGTGTTGACTCAGCATGCCACGGCATTGTGCATCATCACGCGAGTTGTCTTCGATGTCACTATCCAATACAGTCTCACGCCGCCGAATTTGGATCCATAGGGAGACTCCAATGACGCCAAGTGGCCAAAGAGTCCAGTGGCGAGAACCAGAAAGTGGCTGTTCAACCTGGCACTGTGAAGAGAGACATGCTGTAGGTACTGTTGAGTATGAGTGTGGAGTCACGCTTTTGCTGCACTGATCTCCCTTGCCTCACGCTTGCGCATCCACCGCCGTCGGAATAAACGCTTCGTCGCACACAATGCGCAACGCGTGGAGGGCTACCGGAATACCGATTGGCTCTCTCGCTTCTTGGGTTCAGAGCTTTTGTTGTAAGTATCGGTTGACACCCAAGGGCATCATCAGTTGAAGCAGACAGAGCAAGCGAAAATGGACAGAACGCCGCTTGCCACAGAACACTCATTTCGCCACGCGTTCGACAGAGGGGAATGAAAAGCTCTCTTGCCAGTGTACGAATGCGTTGGTGTACAGCATTCATTCGACACGCATGCAGCCATATCGACAGCAATGGCTAGTGTACTGTGCACTAAACTGGTAATGCATGGTGAACTGAATGGAAGCACGGAGTCCATTACATTGCGCTGCTCCTGATGAAATGGAAATGCGCGTGGCTCGCTCCACTCACTTTCCTGGTCACTTTTGTGTAGCCACTTGTGTTTGGCGTTGGATCACCTTCGAAATATGATACACCGGCGTTATATCCATTTAAACAGGTTTCAGGTGCTACGACTAGTTCCTGGAATGTTCTTTCACGGTATGTCTCATATCTGAGAAGCCTGATTTGATTGGTAGAAAAACAACTTTTATTAGCCAATGATCATTGGTGACCGACTCAGGTTTTATTAGCCAATCAACGATTGGTGACCGACTCAGAATCGACGATTCGTCCAGCCAGAAAACAGAAAATGGAGGGACGGAATAAGGATCCCTGTTTGCTTGTCCATCACTGCGCTTCCAGAAGAGAACGAAAGCCCTCATGCTCATCGCAACTGAGAGACTTCCCATAACAGTTGGGTGTGACTAAAAGAAACGCCCATTTTGGTAGAGTGCGAGAGGAGCGGGTGAACACCTCGGATTACATCAAGTGGTCATCATGTCTTCCCTCCTCTCCGACCCAATCAAGTGACCTTTGAGGAGTGCCATAGAGGGCGTGGAGTTCACAACGCATCCTGACAGGGGAAATGCTTGATCCTGCTCACCACACACCGACTGTTGGTGATCTCTATTTGAAGGGCGATACTGGAGCAGCAAGGGAATGACTGGAGGGAACCGAGAAAAAGAACGGAGCGGCTATCGTCCGCCCAGTCAGTTTGATAGAGAATTAATGGCGCAACCCCGTCAACATCCACCCCACGACCCACAACAACCCCCATCATCCAAGCAGAAAAAAAAGAAAACAACTGGCGCCTGCGGATTTGCGCAACAAGATTGCACAAGCAAAGCAAGCAACAAGCAAACAAGCAAGCGAGAAGATCATGACGATCAACAAGTTTAGCAAATTGCGCAGCATGCGAATGAAGCAAGAACCACAGCAAGAACAGCAGACGCCAGCGTACAACTCCAAGTGGACGACGTGCGGCCGCAAGCTGCTGCGCGACAACAAGGCGTTCTTTGTGCGCGGCGTCAACTACGCGCCGACACCGATCGGCCACCCGCCGCGCCTAGACCTGCTCAACGACACGCGCATCTTCACGCGCGACCTCGTCAACCTGCGCGCCATGCACGCGAACGCTGTCAAGGTGCGCTTTGTGTGTTTGTTTGTTGTTGTTTGTGTATGTGTGTTGCTGTTGTTGTGTGGAACTTGCTTCCTTGTGTGCTGTTTGTTTGCGCTTGCTGCAATTGTTTGTGCGCATGAAGATAGAGACAGAGTCTAACAAACGTGTATACCTATCTATTTATATACATGTTGCGCATTAATTATGAATGACAGACGTACGATTTCTACAGCGAGGTGAACCACACGGCGTTCCTCGACGCCGCATTCAACGGCGGCGACCGCCCGATCTTCACGATCTTCTCGCTCTGGATCGACGAAGAGATCATGAAGCCGCACGTGCCCATCAGCGACCACACGTTCCAGCAGGTCATCAAGAGCTACTACGACATGGCGCGTCTCACGGGCGGCCACCCGGGCGTCATGGGCTACTCGATCGGCGGCGAGATGAATCGCCATTGGGTCGTCAGCGCCGCGTCGTTCTGGGAGAAATTCGCGGCCGTCACAAACGCCGTGCGTCAGGCGCTCGCGGACAACAACAGCGCGCAGAAGGTCATCACCACTACGCTCATGGACGACAGCAGCCGCAGTATCCGCTATGGCGCGGAATACAACGCGGACGTCGACATGTGGGGCGCGAATATCTACCAGGCGGACTACGAAGGCACAGTGATCCCAAAGTTCATGGGCGTCCCCGGCGGGAAACCCTTGCTGGTATCGGAATACGGCTTCCCGTATGCGAATGACAAGCGCGAGGGCAACGAGACCGAGCTCCGGGAGGTCGCACAGGCGCTTGTGAACCAGACGATCGCGATGCAGAGCAACTACAACTTGACTGATGCACTACAAGAGCAGATTGTTGTGGGAGGATTCGTCTTCGAGTACAGCGACGAGTGGTGGAAAGCTGGTGCTGCGGACGTGCACGACCTCGGAGGCATCAAGAGCACCGAGTTCCCGTTGGGTTTCTGGTCGGAGGAATACTTTGGACTCTTTGGCGCGATTTGCAGCAATGGCAGTAGCCGCTCGAACTCTAGCTCTGGCTCTGGATCAGCAGAAGAGAAAGAGAGCGTGGATGTGCTGTATGCACGCCCGACCGTCGGATTGCTCACGGAGCTCTGGGCCAAGAGTACACTGAGCGACGAGGGCGTCGACTACACGTACTGCAACAAAACCGCAAACGAGATTCTCGCGAAACACGACGTTGAAGTCTATGGACAGCATGGCATCGGCCTGTTTGGGTCGCTGCTGATCGCGCTTGGCGTCGGTGTGCTCGGACTCGTTGGGTACACGTACTACCGCGTGAGGATGCGGCGCGCGAGGTACCAGAGCATTTCGTCGCGAAAACTGCTGTCCTCCCCACTGCAGTAAGTGTGATGGGACGAGAAGCAAGTCCATCTTGTGCGAGGCGAATTCTAGACTCCAAGAGGATCACAGGCGACCCACATCTCTTATTCGTGACGGTGTGGCTTTAACTCTTCAGCTTGACGAGAATTTCCCCTTCAAAGCCGCTTTGACCAAGTTAGTAGAGGTTGCTCTACTGTTGTAGAATGCTTGTGGCATGTGTACTGCGTGAGTGGATAGACGACTATGTAGCAGTACCATCACACGTTCGATTAAATCTCCGTTAAGCTAACAAATCGAACTGAAAGCCAAACGTTACACCAATCTTTCAAACAGTCAGCTCCATAAAGATCCAAACAGAAGAACGCATCCAGCGGACCATGGCGTTACGGATGCAGCGTACTCGCGTTTATTCAATGCATTGATTCAGACAATCAGCAGCTCCTGGCGCTCGTGTCTTTCTGCCGGCATGTGGAGCCAGCCACACAGCAAATCTTCATTCTTTCTTGTGTGCGTGCACGGTCTCACGAAAATGTAGCCATCTCCCTGTCAAATCGCAGTGGGCCACATCAACTCAACCATCACTCTTTTCCGAATCTTGACAGAAACCTCTATAATCACATTTCCGTGCACACCCGCTAGGTACAATATCTTCTTTTACGAATTTTCTTTATGTAAACCGAACCTGTATAAATTTATACTCTCCCATCATCAATTGACGTGAATGAAGAAGGGGGGATTTGGGAAAAAGGCAGTCAATGCAATCAATCCCCAGAAAGCGACACGCGAAAGAAACAAGAAGACCCAAACAACAATGGACTCGGTGGCGATGTGCAACGGCATCGACGTCTCGGCGCTGGACGAGCGGCGCTACGAGTGTGTGGAGCTGGGCAACAGCCTGCAGGTGCTGCTCATCTCGGACCCCAAGACCGAGAAGTCCTCGGCCGCCATGGACGTGCACGTGGGCCACCAGAGCGACCCGGCGGAGCTTCCTGGCCTCGCGCATTTCCTCGAGCACATGCTCTTCCTCGGCACGGAGAAGTACCCGGACGAGAACAGCTACAAGCAGTACCTGAGCGCGCACAGCGGCCGCAGCAACGCGTCGACGTCGCAGATGCACACCAACTACTACTTTGACGTGCTCAGCGACCACTTTGAGGAAGCGCTCGACCGGTTCGCGCAGTTCTTCATCGCACCGCTCTTCACGGCGAGCGCGACCGAGCGCGAGATGCACGCCGTCAACTCGGAGAACGCCAAGAACCTCCAGAACGACCACCGCCGCCTCTACCAGCTGCAGAAGAGCCTGTCGAACCCGGCGCATCCGTTCAGCAAGTTTGGCACGGGCAACATTGAGACGCTGGGCAACGAGCCCAAGGCGAAGGGCATCGATGTGCGCAAGGCGCTGCTCGAGTTCCACGAGACGTACTACTCGGCGAGCATCATGAAGCTTGTGATCTACGGCAAAGAAGATATCGCGACTCTCGGCGAGTGGGCCAAGAAGCTCTTTTCGCAGGTGCGCAACAGCGGCCGCAGCTTCCCAAAGTTCGGCGGCGCGGTGCCATATGATGAAACGCGTTTGCCGCGACAGGTCCACGTTGCGCCAGTGAAGGACTTGCGCTCGATCTCGATCTCGTGGCCATTACCGCCGCTTTATTGGGATTTCATCGCCAAGCCCAGCAAGATCCTGTCGCATTTGCTCGGTCACGAAGGACGCGGCTCCATTCTGAGCTACCTCAAGTCCCAGAAGTGGGCGAACGGGCTCTCAGCGGGGCTCTCGCGCGACAACGAAGACTGGAGCCTGTTCACCGTGAAAGTGGACGCGACCGACACCGGCATCGAGCACGTGGACGACGTCGTGGCGGCTGTCTACCAGTACGTGCGCCTGCTGCAGAAGAAAGCGCCGCTCCCGAACTGGATCTTCAAGGAGACGCAGGACATTGGGCTGATCGAGTTCCGCTTCAAGAGCAAAGAGAGCCCGATCAACTACACGAGCTACCTCGCCGGCGTGATGCATCGGTATCCACCAAAGTACATTGTCTCGGGCGGGTACTTACTCTACGGCTACGACGCGGGCAAAGTGCAAGAGATCCTCGACTCGTTCACTCCGCAGCGCATGCGTCTGACGGTCGTGAGCAAGAAGTTTGAAGGCAAGACGACGTCGGTGGAGAAATGGTACAGCACGCCGTACACCGAGTCTGCGATCGACGAAGAGACGCTCACCAAGTGGCAATCGGTGAAGGGCAACCGCGAGCTCCAGTTGCCACACAAGAACGAGTTTATTTGCAGCAACTTCCAGATCGTGACGCCGCCTCCGAGTCCTGCTGATGCCGCGTACGAATCGACCCCAGAGCTGCTCGAGAGTGACGACCGTTTCCGCCTCTGGTACAAGCCCGACACACAGTTCCGCAAACCCAAGCTGTCGCTGTCGTTCATGATCTACTCGCCCATTGTGTCATCCACGCCGTACCACGCGGTGCTCACGAGTCTGTTCATTCGGTACCTGAAGGACGAGCTCACCGAGTGCTCGTACGACGCCGAGCTCGCCGGCATGGAGTACGAGATCTCGTTCAACGCGCGCGCGATCGAGCTGTACGTGGGCGGGTTCTCGCACAAACTGTCGACGCTGCTGTTTAAAGTGCTGCACGAGATGATGAACATGACAAAGGACGCGTACAAGTTCGAAGACGCGATCTTTGAGCGCGTCAAGGACCGCACGAAGCGCATGTACGAGAACTTCTTTCTGGAAGAGCCGTACCAGCACGCGGTGTACGCCTCGAGTCTGCTATTGGAGTCGGCGAAATGGAGCGTGGAGGACAAGGTCCAAGCGATCCAGTGCCTGACGATCCGCGATCTATCCATGTATGCGCAGCTTGTGTTCCAGCAGGTCTTTGTTGAGGGCTTCTTCTATGGCAATCTGGAGCGCAGTGCGGCGCCTACGCTGATGCAGAATGTTGTGAAGGAGTTCCGATTCGGCACTGCACGTGGCAGCTTCCCGATCCTGCCGAGCCAGGCGAAGAAGTCGCGCGTCGTGCAACTGGACGACGCCACCGAGTACCTGTACCACCGCAAGGAGTGGAATTCCGACAACCTCAACTCGTCGATCTGCTCGCTGTACCAGATCCAGGAAGAGTCGATGGAGCTGCGCGCGCGGTTGGAGCTCTTCGCGCACATCTTCAAGGAGCCATGCTTCAACCAGCTGCGCACGCAGGAGCAGCTCGGATACCTCGTGTTCTCGGGTCTCATGCGCACTGAGGGCATCGAATACTTCCGCATCCTCCTCCAGTCGAATGTCGCGTCACCTGCGCTGCTGGACCAGCGCATTGAGCTCTTTGTCATGAGCTTCCGCGATTTTGTGACGAACATGGCACCAGAGATCTGGCAAAAGCAGGTGAACGCGGTCGTGAAGGCGCTTGTCGAGAAGCCCAAGCGCGAGTCGGAGGAGTGCATGCGCTTCTGGCGCGAGGTCGCGAACGAGACGTACGTGTTTGATCGCCGTCAGCGCGTTGCGGCGTTCGTCGCCACGCTCTGCAAGAACGACCTGCTCGAGTTTTTCGATGCCTACATTGCTGTGAACGGCAGCAAGCGCAGCAAACTGAGCGTCCAGCTCTACGGCGCCGCCCACGCATTCCCAGAGTTTGCATCTGGAGACGCCGCTGGCAAGGAGCAACAGCACATTGCAGCTCTGGGCTCGACTGCTGTCACGGGACTGACTGCGTCAATGGAGCTGACGACGAAGAGCCAGTCGGCATCACCTGGCAGCAGCAGCGGCGCCTCGCTGCAGCTCATTCGCGACATTGACGACTTCAAGCGCCGCATGCCGCTTTTCCCTGAACGATCCCGCGATGGCCTCACGACCGCCGCGAACGCGCCTGCTCGATTGTAAGCGAGCGAGTGAGAGAAGAGGGATCCAGTCGTTCTCTCTGTCTCCAGAGATTGATTCAGATTGATAGAGAGAAGTAGGTAATAACTCTCTCCCATAGAGCCTTTGCCACTGCCTCCCTGTGTGCGTTCGATTGACTGCGAATGGTTGCATCTGAAGGTCATCGTGGATGTTTCGTCCGGAGCATTGCAGCCAGCCCACGAGCCGAAAGGCAGTGGCGCGCAAACGTCCATGTGGCTCGACTAATGATCTCGCAAAATGATGATCTTGACGCCATGACTGAAATTGCTGAGCGGCGTAATCAGGTTGCGCACATGCTTGTAATTGTACCCCCTCTGTCTCAGGGGGCACAATTGGCGTCAACAGTGTAAAAACTGGCCAGCACTCCCGCATGTCACATCAAATGTACCACATTTGCTGGTGCGCTGTACCAACTACAGCGGTACATTCGCGTCTCTGCGCGCTTGAAGCCTTCCCCTCATCGCTCTCATATTACGCCCGCATCCCTGCTTGCGACACCAAGAGCGAGCCGAGCGGCTCCACGCCAGAAAATATGATGATGACGGAGAACGGCTCTGCCAGTGCTGGTCCTGCTAGCAGTAGCGACCCGGAGCAGCAGCAGCAGAGGCGCAACACTTCGCAGCTCGACCGCCACCACGTGGTGGAGAAAGCGCAGCAGCACGACCAGCTGCGCCGCGGCAACTCGTCCCCCAGAAACCTCGGCTCTGGAGCTGCTGGAGGGATGCCACCGAGCACACAGACGACCACCACGACGCCGTCTACTATGAACACCACGATGATGGCTACAGCAACGACAACCACGACTACTGCGAATGCGTATATGACGGCGGCTGCTGCGAATGGCGCTGGCGTGAGCAACTCGGATATGCCGAGCACGATGAAGCTGCTGAGCGAACTGGAGCGGTCGTGGGCCATGTTCTCCGCAAGCTGGAAAGTCGTGGACCTCTTTGGCGGCATGCAAATCTACCAGCAGCAGGTATGAGTGTCCTTGGTGCGCTGTGTAGGTCACGGTTGAGCTTATCATTGCTTGCGTCACTGTTGTTGTAGACTGCCGAATCCCAGACCGAGCCGCTGAACGGCATGCTGCTCTCCACGTCGTCAGCGGGGCTCGTCGCGTTTCTCGCGGGGAGCATCGGCGGCGGCGGCATCATCACCGCCGTGCTACTCACGCTGCTCGTCGTGTTTGGCGCGCTCTGGACCATGACTGCGAACCGCGTGAAGGGCCAAGTGCCGAGCTTCAAGAACATGCGCGTGGTCGACGGCACGCCCTCGGAGATCTTCTTGTATCTTATGAACGCCAAGAACTGCCCCATGTACGTTCAAGTGTCTATCTTCATGGCTATGCTATGGTTGTGCGAATGTACTGATGTGCTAATGATTGGTTTACCTCATGCTTGTTTGTGTAGCTGGGACGCGTCCGTAGAGAGATCGGAGGTCGTGCACACCATCGATGATCACTCGGACATCGTTCATATTGTATACCGCCCCGTATGGATGTGGCCAATGTACGTGTCACTGCAAATGCCACAACGCCGCTCTATTTGTATGACTAATCCTTCTCTTGTTCGTATTGGGTTCGTTCAGGTGGGTGACTCCACGCGATCTTTGTCTGTTGCGGTACTGGCGACGCGCCGAAGATGGCTCGTACGTGATCTGCCTGCAGAGCGCGATCCACCCCGAGTGCCCGCCAACGCACGGCATCGTGCGTGCGAAATGCAACGGCGGCGGGTTTACGATCTCCCCACGCGGCGCAGGCCTGTCGCAAAGCGACGAGCTCACGTCGATGGTCACGAATGTGATCCACTTGGATCCTCGAGGGTGGGTTTCAACATTCTGTATTGCTCGCACGTAGGCTCCCTACTAACCAATATCTAACTGTGTGAAATTGTATCGCAGATGGGAAGGCAAGTTGCTGCAGCGCCTCAACAACATGCACGTGTATCTGCGTCCGCAGATCCTCGCGCTCACAGGACTGCAGGAAGTGATGGAAGCGAGAAAGTATGTCTGCCCGAACGTCCCCGAAGAGTTCTCGGCCGCAATGGCGTCTGCGGAAGACGCGTCGGCCTTGATTGCGGCTGAGCAGCAGGGTGAAAATGGTGCTAGTGGCGCTGCTAATGGAGGCGAAACAGTTGTGCCGCTCCAGGAATTCCCCTGCAACGTGCCACGCTCCATGTGGGCTGAGCCGGATGGCAGCGCGATGCTCGTGCGCGGTCCAGACTACTTGACCGATCGCCGCAAGATCCCGTCCGCGCCGCCAGCGTTCCGTCTCATGGGTGTGGACGTTTTCAACTCGTCGAGTTCAATCGAACACATCGCCGGCCGCCCGGACAACATTGTGCAGAAAGAGCTCAAGCGCCACGAGGCCCAGGGCACCGAGATGCCATTCACGTTCGTGATCAACTTTGTCGTCCCGGGCAACCCGCGCATCAACATGGTTCTCTACTACCAAGCGCCGAACCCGTCGCTTTTGAAAGAAGGCACGGCATTTGGCGACCTCATGTCGGATTTCCTCGAGGGCACGGACGAGTTCCGCGACGAGCGCTTCAAGTTGATTCCTTGCATCGTCGAAGGGAGCTTCATCGTGCGCCAAGCCGTGGGCTCGACTCCCGCGATCATCGGCAAGAAGCTGCGCCAGCCGTACTATCGCGGCAAGCAGTATTTTGAACTGGATGTCGACATTGGCTCGTCCGCAGTCGCGAACCGCGTGGTCGGGCTCGTCTCGGGGTACACAAAGAAGCTCGTGATCGACATGGGCTTCTTGATTGAAGGTCAGCGCCACGACGAGCTCCCCGAGCGGCTCTTTGGTAGCGTGCGGTTGCTCTACATCGACCTGACGATCGCGACTAAGCTGGACTAGCAGTCGGAGAGAGAGAGAGAGAGAGAGGTAGAGAGAGTGGTAGTTGTTGGACCACCAAACTTTGATAATGTGCGTTTTTAGGAGCAGGCAACCAAGTGCAACACCAAAATCAGTTTTTATACGATCGCATCGTGCTTGGGTTTGATTGACACTGGACCATTGAGAAGATGATGTCAAATTCTGCCCAAGTGTTTGGGAGCACAAGTGCGTGACCGGTAATTAATGGAGCTGGATGAGGATACAAATTCGTGAAAAAGCAGAGTGACATTTCAGTTATTTTTCACAAGTTTAGCCCAACACCCAGACATGAACAGGACAGCCAACAGCTAACGTTACACGACACGTTCACGTCCAACTACAAGCACGACCACAAACGCTGGATTGCTACCCCCAACTGACTCTTAGTAAGTGTAACCGGACGCATACTGGTAGCCAGGGCCGTAGTAACCGCTGTAGCCATAACCATCGTAGCCATTGTTGTTGTAGCCG
>JAASGK010000844.1:0-15251 GCA_023334195.1 Globisporangium emineosum
CGCTGCCGCTTCCATTTCGCTGATGTTCTTCAAGTAGTATTGTCGCCACGTATCTGTGGTGTAAACTGTGAACATTCTGGCGTGTAGTGGGCACTCAATGAGATCGCATTCACCTTCTGCCACTTGGCAGAAATTGGTTTGCTTTTTCAACAAGAACATATCAGTACACGCTGATTTACCAACCATATTTTTCTCCAGTATCACTCTTCAACATACTCTTGCCTTCCGTAGGTGGAGCCATCAGAGTGGCTTGGATACCAGGATTGATCGATATCGCTCTGAGGTTGAATTGGTGCAGGTCCAACAACCGAATGAGTGTTTCTTCCGCCCCAAAAACAAGCAAACAGGAATCAACTAGCTCTGTTGGCGCTCTCTGAGTAAATAATGACGTGCTGCCAATTAGATCAACGTAGAGACCAAAACAAAACAACATGAATAAGCGAGAAATGCGCACAGTCTTATTGGTTTGCTTTGATGGCGTTGACTGTGTGCAAGCATCTGCGTTTGTTTTTAAATATCTTCGCCCTATGGTTTGCTTGGGGCGCTGGAACTGACTGTCGGATGCTGCTGCGCGTCATTGTCTTCTGGGGTGATCGACTCCTTCGCTTCGTCATTTTCCGCCCACACTATTATTACGAAGTGCACGTAAAGATTCACAGAAGAAGCACAGAGTTAATATACGTGGAGTTGTTGTATCCGATGGCTATGCGGTTCATGTAGTGTACCTGGCTTTCGCGCGCCGAGCTTGGGTTTGTCTGGCTTCGCAATGGACACGCGCAGCGTTCTTCCAAAAAGCTCGGATTCTATTGATGCAGCCAGAAACACAACGCAGAATGTAATGAGTCGGAAGGCATGAGCATCACCACTCCACTTGGGTTCATACTCAGCCGTGAATCAATTCGACAAAGCCATATACCGTCCATGTTGTCCATCGCTTCCTTGGCGTCGGCGGCGTCTTCATACTCAACAAACCCAAAACCCTTGCTGGTCTCTGTACGCATACAAACGTCGCATAGAACACAGACACATAGAGCCTAATATGTTAGTCCACAGGGCGTAATATTCATAGCACCACTCATATCCAAACGCAATTGAGGCATTTTGCGGCAGAATGTAAGGAATCGCAACGTCAGCGTATCCATAGAAAAACGTACGCGTGGAGTAGTCCATGGGCACCTGCACGCTCTTCAATGTACCGAAGGGCACGAACGCCGCGTAGAGCACCTGCTCTGTCGCCTGCTTGTCCAGTCCGCCCACGTACAGCGCGCGCTTGCCCTTCTTGTCCATCGCTGCCATCTCTGCTGTCTTTTGCTTTGGGAAATAAATGCCCAAATGGCACTGTCAAAATGTTGCTCGAATGTGACTGATATTACTGCACTAGACAGAATAAACAAATAAGCAACATAACTTCCACGTGCACTACAGTACTGTGATCTTTTTTGCGCTGGTTGCTTTTTTTTCTCCCAGCAAGAAAACGTCCCAACCAGAAAAGCAAGGAAGCGCAGCCAAAGCCGCTGCCTTCATCTCCATCTTCAAGCGCCACACTGAGCACCAGCAGAGACCATGAGCGCCGCCACCGACGAGCTATTCAACCAAGGTACGTTCTACGGTCTCTTATGTGAAGCAGGCGGCGCTAAAGAGTGTCTAGTAGACCGTGTGCTGTCGACTTTACAATGGCATCCGAGAGCGGGCAATGCTCATTACAGCATTAGTGAGCGATCTTCTGATAATATGCATAACGATGCTGGACTATCAACTCATTGTCTCTGTCTGCGTGCTGATGACTGGAATGGGCGTGTGTAGGTTGGGGTGATGTGTTGAGCAGCATCTCGCCGTACGCGTGGGGCAGCATGGGCATCGCGTTTGGCTTGGGATTCTCCATCGTCGGCGCTGCCTGGTACGTTCCGGGCTGACTCATGCTTTGCTTTTACATGTGGATGAATATCTCGCCTGTGTAATATGAGTCTAACAACTGCGAACTGGTGGTGGTGATAATAACTGTGTAGGGGCATCTTTTTGACGGGCTCGAGTCTGATGGGGGCCTCTGTGAAGGCCCCTCGCGTGCGCTCCAAGAACTTGGTCAGGTAAGATTTGTTTCTCCCCATACCATCAATCAAATTGGACGAATCCGTCCAAATGGCGCACATGCTCACAGTGCCTCTCGTTCTATTGCGAACATGTTAGCATCATTTTCTGTGAAGCCACGGCTATTTATGGTGTGATCATCGCGATCATCCTCCAGAGCAAGATGAGCCAGCCGGCGCTCCGAAACGCGGGCGACGCGCCGATCAACGAGGTCTCGCTCTACTTTGCTGGATACGCAGTCTTTGGCGCGGGTATTGCTGTGGGCTTGACGAACATTGCGAGCGGGTGCGTGGAAAGCTTTGTGATGAATGCGAGTTGTTATGCGCGTTGGACTGACATGGTGTGCTGGTACCAATAGTGTGTCGGTGGGCATTGCCGGAAGCAGTTGCGTGCTCGCGGATGCGCAGAACGCGAGCTTATACGTAAAGATCCTGATTGTGGAGATTTTCGCCAGTGCGCTGGGCATCTTTGGCGTGATCGTCGGCATCATCTTGTCCAACAACGCCGAGTTCCCCAAGTAAACACGCACCAAACTACGGCTATCAAGCACAAGCAGAAGGTACGGCTCTCATGAGTCGTCATCCAGAAATTGTCAAATGCTCTTTGGCAAACCAAATGCATGTTGCTGTAGTGGATGGAGAGAAAGGAGGATACTCGACTCAATATATTTCTATGCAAAGGAGAAGCAAGCGCTCATCATCACAGTTGACCCTTCTTCGCAAAAAAGACACGTGGTGTGTGGTTACTTCCACATGTCCCGATCCGCCTCGAGGTCCACAGGCGCGTACCAGTCTGGAAGCGGATTGTTCGGGTTGTATCTGCACACGCACAGTTTCCAAACATACAGAGAAGACGATCAGCGTACGACACCTTCAGTAGAATCACAGGATTGCCTTCGTACCTGTAGTTCAAAAAGAGCTCTTCGTCTTCAATGTCCGCAGTCGCAATGAACACAAGTCCCTGTGCCAGACACACACACACACAATATGAGTGAGTGCCCAACTTTGTTATTATCACACAACCATGTCAGCAATGCGAATGAACGTACATGCACAAGCGCGCGTTTGCCAAACATGGACCAGCGCGAGGGCATCTCGACAAACGAGTTGGGGATCAGCTTCTGGTGTTCGAGCTGCGTGAACGGCTCCTCTGGCGGGAAGTCGAAGGAGAGCGGGATCACGTTCGGCTTGGAGCCCGGCGGCGGGTGGTTGATCTTGTGCGCGACCGCGAAGGGGTTGCGGGGCGTGGATGCTGTAGAGTGTAGACACATCAAGGAGATTCAAGTTAACACAGAGACGGATGGCATGTTTGGCTAACACAACAACTACTTACATTCTCGCTTTGCGTCAATCACGACGCTGTCGAAGCGTGCGCGTGCGTACGGGTTGTCCGAGATCTCCTTCAGGTGCTGAGGCTATTCGTATGGAAGGCAAATCGTAATTGCCTAGTTAGACATCACGGTGTTGACATGGGATGCAGACGTAATGGCGCTCATACCTTCTTGAAGTGCTCCGGGAGGTACACGGTTCCTGGAAACAACGCCTACGGACAGGTGACACTTTTGATCAGCTCGGTGCATTACAGTGCCGATAACGTAACTCATTCTTGAAGATAAGGTTGCTCCTTACCACGAGCGAGCCAATGGGCACTTTGCCATTGAGTTTGACGCCCTCGCCAGCATTTGCGATGCTCGAGGTCTCCACTTGTAGCGAGTAACCGAGCAGCTTTTCCAGAGTGTGCTCGGGATTTTGCTGAGCATTTAGTACATAGAGAGATATTATGAACCCCTGACATAAATAGTAAATGCACAGGATGGACTTGCCACAGGCGATAATACCTTCTCGGTGGTCTCGTTCAGGTGCTCAAAGCCCGAGAGCGAGATCTTTGGTGAGCGTGCGTCCAGCACCGACGGCGTCTTGAGGATTGCATCGAACGCGGTCTCGAGCTGGATACGATTATTTGATGGATGCGTGGTTAGCAACTATACGAGCAATCGCCTTTTGTGTATGGAGCGTGCGAGTGGTTACCTGCGCAGCGACTTGCTCCTGGACGTATGCCTTTTGCTGGTCGAATTTTTTCTTCTGGATGAGCGCGACGGCTTCTTCAAAGAGCTCGCCGTTGTCTCTGCACGAGCCGCAGACATACACACGTACACACAGCCATGAGCTCTACCATTCCCATATCCTTCGCAAATGGCAGGATTCCACTCAGCCATGATGCTGTCCATACTTCTCTGCATTCGCGCCTTGCAGTCTCAATCCGCGATAGCACGTGAGCACAGCTGCAACACCAACGTCTGCTTCTTCCTGCAAATCATAATCGTTCCGCACACACCAGCTCAGCACGAAGATTCGCTGCGCATCACAGCATGCAACAGTAGATGTACTGGCATACCTGGAAGCGTCTCGCGGCGGTCGTTCCCGCCAGCATGAGCTGGAAGCGCCGGAAGACCGACACCATCGCAGTTGGTCAATTGAGTTGGTGGGATGTTTTGCGGTCATCCTGAACATGACACACCAAACATGTTAATTAACTAATTGTGTTATATCACTTAATTAGAACAGGTTCCTATGCTGAAATCAGATACGGTAACTATTTGTGTCTTTTTCGAGAACGAGTTATTTGTGGCGAGTATGATGACTTCACATTTTGTACTTCTGTTTACTATGGTAGAGTCTGAGCAGATCTCACATCGAAGAAGAGCGCCAATCCCTGTTAATCAACTCTTCGCGTTATATCGATAAGGTTAAATAGATTAGATTCTCATGTTGACATCAGATAACGGTTGGATCCGATGATACAAATTCGACATTTTCGACACTCCGGTCTGCACGCACGTCGCATGTTTTGACAACCAGTGCTGACTGAAGTGAGCGAGAAACCAGAGGCGAGCAACACCAAACCAGAACAGGATGGCGGAGCACGCGAGCGACGACGCGCACCACCCGTGGGGGCCGCCGATGCGCATCGGCAAGGTCTTCATCAAGGGCAACAAGCGCACCAGGTGTGTGACTGACTCGCGCACGTGTAGTGATATGTAGTGGCTGCTGTGCGTACTGACGTTGTGTGCGCTTATGTGTGTGATGCTGATGAACTTAACAGAACGGAAGTGTTTGAAAATGAGCTTCAGGTACGTCGATACAACGTTGTGTTGGCTGGCGAGACAGGCAGCGAGGTGTTTTGGTAACGCGCTCACGGCTGCGTGTGTGTGTGCTGTGGGGTTTATGCAACAACAGGACGCTTATGAAGCCGACCGCATCGGGTACCTCGTGCGCGATTTGGAGATCGCGACCCAGGAGCTCAAGGCGCTCGACATCTTCAGCTCGATCCGCATTGAACTCGACAAGTGTGCGTTTGTGAATCCGCATTACCAAATGTGTTGAGCTGTCTGTAAGCTGGCCGAACTGACTCGTATGTGTGCTTCAACTACAGCGAGCTCTGGCAAGAAAGATGAGACGGATATCACGATCACCGTGGAAGAAAAGAGCTGGCGCTCCCTGCACCTTGGCGCTACGACTGACGGGAACGAAGAAGCTGCGGTAAGCTATGCGCCGATAGTATAAAGGGGTCGCAGTCGTCATCACCATTACTTCGTTGTTCATGGCTCTAACGCGATTGTGTTTGTGTACTGACTAACCGTCCCTTTAGGAATCATCGTTGACGCTCTCGAACGCGTTCGGAACCGCCGAGAAGCTCACGTTCGGCGCGACGTACGCGCGCTCGGGCAGTAACACGGAGCGCGCGACGTTCCAGAAGCCGCGCTTCCTCGGTCTCCCACTCTACCTGAGTGCGACGCTCGCGAACGAGCTGCACAGCCACGAGTACCTGAGCTCGTACAGCGAGAAGATCCGCGGCGGGAGCATCTCCGTGAGCGACTACGCGGGCGTGCACGACCTGTCGCTCAACGTCGGCTGGCGCGATATCATCCCGCGCAGGGACTCGAAGATCCCGACGGCGTTCCGCGCGTCGCCGAGCATCCTCTCGGAGGCGCTGCCGTCGACCAAGACCAGCATCAAGTACGTCTTCAAGGACGACTCGCGCAACAACGTGGTCTACCCGACGCTCGGCGGGCTCTTCCAGTACAGCACGGAGGTTTCTGGTTTCCTGGGCGATGTCAAGTTCGTGAAGGCTGAGGTCGCGGGCCAGAAGCACTTTTCGCTCGGGCCGGTCCTCTTTGGGCTGCCGATCCTGAACTTTAGCTTGTCGTACCACATGGGGGCGGTCAAGGCGTACGGCTCGGATGAGAGCCGTCCAGCGCGCATCAGCGACCGCTTCTTCCTCGGCGGACCCATGAGCCTGCGTGGGTTCAACCACAAGGGGGTCGGTCCTCGTGCGTCGCCTCGTGACGGCGGCGTCGCGGCGGGCGACTCGCTCGGTGGCGAACTCAGCTACAACGGCACTGCGAGCGTGGGCTTCCCGTGCCCAATGCCGCTTTTGGCGGTACGTGTCTGTCTTACCTTATGCGCTTGGTTTGTATAGGATCTAACAGAGATGGCTGACAACGTTTGTGATTCACATACTTGAATGATGGTGTGTAGATGCTCGGCATTCGCGGCCAGTTCTTCGCGAACGCGGGTAACCTGACGACGTGGGGCCGCCTGCTGGACGAGAAGAAGTGGATGAAGAACCTCGCGGACGACACGCGCGTGTCCGTGGGTATGGGGCTCGTCTGGGGCACCCGCATCGGACGCCTCGAGGCCAACTACTCGTGGATTCTGAAATCCCACGCTCATGTACGTTGTTTTTGCTGTGACAGAACCAGTGTTAGAGGTTCTGCTAACCTCGCTTTTGTCACTCTCATGGACACAGGACAACATCAAGCGCGCACAGCTTGGTCTCGGCATGACCTTCTCCTAGACTCTCTCACACACGCACAGGGAGGGGCATTGCCCATACAGTATGTGCTGCTTCTCACAAGCAACAAGCTAAACCAAAGAACTCGTTGATGTTCTCACCATCTTCGCTACACTGGATGTGGACGGCGCGTCCATCCACCATTTTGCGTGTTATATAGAGGGGAAGCGTGTCTTGAATAGAGAAGCGGAAGCATTAACAATAGGTATGTCTTGTATAGAAGATTATGTGTCTTAGATAGAGGATGGTTGTTAACTTGTATTTTGTATGGGTGAAGGTCCACCCAATCGATATCTTGTTTTTTGTATGTTTTTTTGCCCAAGCTTCACCCTATATAAACATCAACCTACTTGTGCGGGTAGGGTTAAAGTGAAGCTCGCGCAAAAATATTTTCAATAGCGAAATTTCACATCAAAATCTAGTTAGTCTTGGTGCTCTGGCGGTCGTTGCGTCAACGAGCTCAGCTTGCTTGTTTTGCTGGGATATTTGACAGTTAGGAAAGGGAGGACCTTCATTTTTGTATTTCCCCCATACAAAGCTCTAGTATAAATCTCTCTCCAAGTTTGTATTGTGAGCACTTTTTTTCAACATTTGAAAAAGCTTAAATTTATATCTAAAATTTATAAAAACTAATCCATAAAATAAATCCTACAAAGATAAATTCTACGAATTGATAAACGGGGTTTATCCCAATAGCTTCAAGAATGCATTTTATGGGTATGCCCCAAATTTGATTTACCCGGTTACGGAAGGGGTGTCGCGCCGTCCGTCCCCACACTGATTTGTACCTGTTTTTGTGGAAGCTCCGACGCGTCATTTGGAGAAAAGAAGTCCAAGATCCCACACCCACGCCACAGCCCAAGCAGGCGCCACTGACGAGAAGAGCTCCTCTCTATTGGACCGACTGTGACCAGCGAAGCCCTCCCTCAACGCGCCACTAGCAGACCCAAGCAGACGCATCATGTACACGGGCAACGCAGCGCGCATCTACAACCCGCGGCCGGACCCGGCGGAGCGCGGCCCGCCGAAGCGCGTCACGCGCGACGAGAGCCACATCGGCGAGATGGTCGCGGCGTCCAAGAAGCGCATCTCGTGGAAGTTCTCGCTCGGCGAGTCGGAGGCGACCCACGAGGTCGTGCTCGTGCACTCGATCATGTCTTACAAGAAGGTCGGTTGCTGGGCGGAGTGAAGACTCTTTGTTGTTGTGTTTGTGTGTGCATTGCGACTGCTGGATAATAGGACTCACTGATAATCTATGCGTGTACAGGTGGTGGAGTTTGACGGACGCCAGATGCACTACTCCGCGACGGTAAGGCACTTGGATGCGTCTATTGATGAGCTCTGTGGAGCACGTGGAATTCATGCGGCTTTCTAACCGACTGATTGTTTACGGCCATGTGGGGTTCTGCTGTAGTTTACGCCTGGCGATTGGAAGTTCCTCATGATCCTCGACGGCTCGAACCACGTCTTTGAAGTGCGCATCAACGACTTGGAGTCTGCCGACGTGCCCAAATACGGTAATGCGTTGTTAATGGCCTGTAGGTTGTGTACATCCACACTCAAGTGTTGTGCTGTGTGAGTGCAGATTTGGCCGTGGACCGCATTCCATTCCGCCACTGGGACGTCTACCGCCGACGCAAGCAGCCGATCACAGCCTCGACGTATGCGCTTCCGAATGGCCAGCAGCAGCAACAGCAAACGAGTGCGTGCTCGTATCAATTGTGTGGTCAAGAGCTGGCCTTGTTGTAATTCTCGGATCACGATGTGCTAACAATTCTTTGTCTTGTCGTTTATGGTACAGGCACGTTCGGAACGCAACGATGGGGTCCATCCGGGATGTCTGCGCCTCCGCCAGTCGAGCCAATGGGCCGCCCTGGTCAATACTCGCATCATGGCGGTGGAGCTCAGAACCGTTCGCCCGAAGCGCGCTCTAACAGCTTTGGCACCTCACGCGACAGTGGTGGGGGCCACAGAGGATCCATTGGCAACGACAGAGGGTCTTTTGGCAACGACAGAGGGTCTTTTGGCAACGACAGAGGGTCTTTTGGTAACGACAGAGGGTCGTTTGGCAACGCGTCGCCACCATTCCCACAACAACAGCAGCGTCGGCCGTCGCAGTCTGGACAGTATGGTGCGCCGCCTCCTCAATCGACGCAATCGCCCCCAGCGCCCATGGAGGCAAAGACCCACGTACCACCGCCTCAAAAGAGGCAGCCGGAGATCAACCTCATCGACGACTTTGGTCCGAGCGTGAGCGTGCCAGCGCAATCATTGCTCTTTGACCCACTTGCGGGCGTACGTACCCTATTGAGTTGGACTTTTCTCGCTTGATGTCTACTTGTCAGAGCTGATACTAAGCGAATGTTGGCTGCTGACTTTGTTGTATAGCCGACTTTTGCGGCGCAAACTGGCGTGAGTCCACCGCAGCAACAACAACAACAGCAGCAGCAGCCGATGAACCCTCGTACGTCGAGCAGTCCAGCGTTTGCGCCTCCGTCCAACGCGCAGATTCAGCTAAACCCGACACCGTGAGTACCTCCGTAGCTGTACAGATTCGCTGCATGTGCTGCCGTACACTAACACCCTACTCCGTTCTTTTTCTGTAGATACGTTGACCCATTCGCAAATGTACCCCAGGCTGTGCCACTCAAGCCGACGTACGTTCTGCTTCATAGATGCCCAGAATACTTGTATCGTGTTGACCTCTTGTGCTATCGTTATGCTGACTGGCTTGCCTCTGTGATTTGTGTTGACGCGGATGTTTAGTATCAACTTCAACCAGTTTGCGGCTCCAAGCAATGGGTACCCTCAGCAGCAACAGCAGCAGCAGCAGCGACCGCCCCAGAACGGTGGGATGTACCATCCAACCAGCTTCCAGCAACAACCCCACCAAGTGCAGATGGGAGGAACCTCTGTGGGGCCTACCGGTATGATGGGGGTGCAGCAACCTGGCATGGGGATGGCAAATGGCGGTCGGATGACGATGCCCGTCGCGCAGCAGCAGTCGGCAGTCCAGCAGCCTGTGCGCATCGGCGCGCCGGTCAACATGAGCTACCCCGTGAACTACAACATCTCGCAGCTCATGAACCCCGTGGACGTGAACGGCTTCCAGCAGCAGAGCCAGCAGCCCAAGGCGATCAACATTGACGCGTTTGCCGGCATGAAGGGCTAGCTTACCAGCTAGCTAAACAAAAGCGACACCATGAGAGTGGTGGACGGACCTGCTCGCAATGACGGGGCAAGGTGGAGGTGTGTTTGTATATATGACCATTTGTAGAAGTGCGTGCACCAATTTCATTTTTTCCTGCGGCATGCGCTGAGCGCTTTATGCCAGAACCAGTGACCACAAAAGAATGAAAGAGCTATGATTGTGCAATGGTGGCCGAGTTCCAGCGTGTTTAAAATGTCATGTCTGACATCGTTCATCAGCAAAAAGTGACCTCTTGTGCATGTGTGTATATGCATGAGACGCACATCAAATCTATTCGTGCTTGGGTCGATAGGTTACATGCGTGCGCGCGCGATTATGCTTTTTGCTGTTGCAACTGGGGGCTTTCATCCGCGATTTGGCTCTGCGAGGAGCTCAGCTTGCGCACTGCGTCCTCCAGCGCCGCGAGATGCGGATCGTGCACGCCCAGCGCGCGCATGCTCTCGCAGAGCTTCTCAAAGTACTCGATGTTGGTGCCGCTCGGCCCCGATCGCGTCGCGATCTGCTGCGCCACGACGTCGAGTGGCGACGGACCGAGAAAGTCCGCGTTCTCGGGCGTCGCGATGTACACCAATGCGCTGCGCACGCTTCCATCCTGGCAGTGCACGTCCACCATGCACCGCTCATACCCGGCTTGCTCGCGGTTGTCGAGCTGCGTGAGCGTGCCTTCGATGTGCTCGTCCGGCACCTTGTAGAGTCGCCCCCACGTGATGCTGTCGCTCTCCAAGTGCGCGTGGTCGTCTTGGAAGCGCTGCATGTCCTGTGAGCTGATGAGCGTGACCACGCGACCGAGCGCGTCGGTTGTGCCACGGTGGTCAGGTGAGCCCTGCCAGAAGCGCCGGTGGTAGCCCTTGACGAAGCCGAACATGGTGTCGTGTGCGGGGAAATCCGTCTTCCACACGATCGAGCCGTCTAATCGTAGAGCGCGTTACGACAGCAGTGAGTGTGAGAGTATCCGAGTTCCACTGAGGGATGCATGTCCACATGAGCGTAATAGAGAGATCTGGCACAACTGATGCACGTACAGCCAAAGACCCACATCGCGGACGCCTGTTGAAGAGATCGCTCGATGCGTTCGAGGTGGCGACTTGGAAACTGCTGAAAGAGTGAGCTCCAGCGACGTCATTCAATTCGGTTACAGTATACTTTGTATAGAGTACACTACAGTTCTAAAATTCAATTTTCATAAATACGTCAGTTATTGAATGCCTAGTATTCTATTAAATACGTTTATTTATTAAAATACGCATTCCGCTGCAACCGCCCAGTGCGAACATGTGCGAGAAATCCACAATTCCTTTCACATTTAATTATTCCACCCGAAAGCGACCTCTATAGTGATGATCAGTTGCGTCACAAGACGTCGTGTTCGATGGGGTGCAGGTATCCACAGTGAAAGAAGGCTGCTGGGCAGCATATGACCTGATACTGTTCCTACGCTACTCGTGCTCATACTTTCTTTGTTGTTGGACACTGTGCTGGGAGCTGGATGATTGCAATGAAAGGGTAGTCCAGCCGAGCATCACGCAACTCGCTCTCGACCATCGCTCTTCCTCGTCTGCTGCAGCTCTTCAAACTTCCAGATTTGCCTCTGCATGGCTTTCATTTCCTGCTTGTGCCTCGCACATTCTGTCTTGTGTACATCCAGCTGACTTGTGCCTTCTCGCTCCATTTGCGCTCGCACCTGCAGACGCAGCTGCACTCGCATGTACTCCAACTCGGCTTGTTTCTTCATTTCCAATTGCTTCTTGATCTCGACTAGCTGCTGCTGGTTCTCTATGCTCGCCATCTCCATGCGCTGCTTTTGCTCTTGGACGAGAACCTGGAGTTCGCGCCGATGGTGCTTTTCCGCGTCAATACACCATTTCTTCTGCAGCAGCTTCTCTTGCGCGGCGTAAAATTTGTGGAGCTCTTCAGTTTTGAGATCATGCTCGGCTTGCACTCTAGCAAACCGCTCCATCAGGTTCTGGGCCTCAAGAACCACTTGGTCGCAGAGCGCTTGCTGCTGCTGAAGCTCTTCCTGGAGGGCTCTCGTTGCACTGGTGAGCTCTTCAATTGTCTGGAACGAATCGTGGAATTCATGAAACACAGAGCGTACTTCAAGCGACACTTTGTTGAAAAGTCGATCGAGGCTGGTGCCGAGAACCGCAAAGCCCTCGAGCTCGTGGAAGTCGCTAAAGTACGTTCGCAATCGAGTTTGTGTACGCGCGAAGAGCTTTTCTTCTGGCGCGGTCAGCGTCGTCGTCAGATCCTGAGCAATGCTACAGCAAGTGGGGAAGGCCGATGCGCTTGTCATTGACGTGAGGCTGCTTGAAACATGACGACGCAACAGTGTTCCGGGCAAGAATAGCCAGTGTCGCTTCATCAAGCAAGTTTTTATTTTACCTTTCGTGACTATGTGTGTCGGTGGACCGACCCACTTCACTTCCGTCATAGATACAGTCGCTTTATCACACCACTAGTTCACCACTGGAATCGCCGTTGAAGCTTTCGGCTCCTGTTCACTGGTCCGCAAGTACTCAATCAGCGCGTTCTCAAGCGCGTATAGATGAGGATCATGCACCTCCAACGCGCGGATGCACTCACAAAGCTTGAGCAGATATTCATCGTTCGGGCCACTGTGACCAGAGTGCGTCGCGATTTGGTGCACCATGTCCTGCATCGGCGCAGGGCCGATGAAATCTGCACTGCCCGGCGCTGAGATGTACATGACTGCTTTGCGCACGCTCCCGTCCTGGCAGTGCACTTGTACCATGCGCCGTTCATAGCCCGCCTCTCGCACATCAAGTTGCGCGAGCGTCTCTTCGATATGCTCTCCTGGCACTTTGTACAGGCGTCCCCACGTGATGCTGTCGTTCTCCAAGTGCGCGTGCTCGTCGTCTGTAAAAAGCTTCATGTCCTCGGAGCTGACGAGCGTGACCACGCGACCCGTGCTCTCTGATGTGCCGCGGTGCCAGGGCGAGCCCTGCCAGAAGCGCCGGTGCCAGCCCTCGACGTAGCCAAACGCAGTGTCATTTGCAGGGAACCCGGTCTTCCAAAGGATCGAGCCGTCTGCAGACACGATAAGATAACAAGCAGAAACGTCCCTGGTGAGCAAGTGTTGAGAGAGGGAAACGAGCTGCACGACGCGTTGTAGTCGCACACGTGTACACAGAGAGATCGGTGGATTCCAGCGCTTGTAGCGGAAGAGCTACTCACATCCAAAGACCCACATCTCAGCGCTTTGTGCCAGCTCGCTTTTAGTAGCTGAAGTTCAAAGAATGAATGCTAGCGAACATGAGTCGCACCCAGTGGCAAACATACTGTTATTTTTCGACTAATACCGTGAATAATTATATATGTTTACTTAGTATCTTCATCTTTACTGCGACATCAAATTACTGACTAAAAACGGAACGTATATATCCGCATTTGTTTTCTCAAACACACTCTCGCTAAAGCTCGCGTTCGGTCAAGTGTCTCGTTTCGCTGATCTCAATCAAGCACATCCTGTGCTGGCGATCCGCATGTGTGAGCGAGTGGATCGTCCGCGCCACGTGGCCCTTCCACAATGCATGCACGCATGTAGAGTGCATGGAAAGGTAAACAAATGGCCTGCTGAATGAGGCTGAGGTACCGTATGATACTGTATCAACGCGTGTGGTGACGTGACAGCAAATGATGCCAAGGAGAATAATAAGTTAGTTTACACTTTTGATGGTGCACAAGAATATGCATGGGAAGCGACTGCGCTGATCAAATTCTGTGACCATAGGCGCCTTCTCGCTCTTGTTGTTATACTGTCTAAGGTTGTCGATGCCTTGTCGGGTGGGAGATGGCCGGTTTTACATGGAGAAGCAAGCTGGTTGTTGCCTGCTTCGCTTGGGGTGGTATTGTACACTTGTGTTGTTGTAGCTGCTGGCGCTGCTTTACTGGATGTCGCAGAGATTCTCACTCCACTCAATGAGCGGCTGCGTATACTTGAGCACCGCGTTCTCCAGTGCGATGAGGTGCGGGTCGCGTACTTTCAGGGCGCGCATGACCTCGCACAACTTGAACAAGTACTCAAAGTTCGGGCCGCTGAAGCCCGAGCTGGTCGCGATCGTCTGCGCCATGTCGTCCATGCTGGACGGGCCGAGGAAGTCCGAGTTGTCCGGGGTCGCGATGTACACCAGCGCGCGTCGCACGCGGCCATCTGTGCAGTGCACGCGCACCATGCGTCGGTCGTAGCCGGCCTGCTCGCGGTTGTCGAGGTTGGCGATCGTGCTCTTCACGTGCTCGTCCGGCACTTTGTAGAGGCGGCCCCACGTGACGCTGTCGTTCTTGAGGTGCGCATGCTCGTCGTTGAAGCGCTTCATCTGGCGCGTGCTGATGAGCGTGACGACGCGGCCGGCGCTGTCCACCGTGCCGCGGTGGTCGGGCGAGCCCTGCCAGAAGCGGCGGTGGTAGCCCTTGACGAAGCCGAACATGGTCTCCTCCGCCGGGAAGTCGGTCTTCCACACGATCGAGCCGTAGCCAAAGACCCACATTGTGATTGTGATAGAGCTGCTGAGTGGATCGAGCGTGGCGGTCCAAATGGACTGCTGCTTGCTTGCTTGGGGGCTGGCGAAATCGGAAATGAGCTCCTGGGATTCTGGGATTGTGAGGGGTTCGGTTGCTCCGCTCCGCTGGCTGTCTGGCGAGTTATTTTTGTCACCTGCCGCCCTTTCTCTGTGTCTGGGCGATTCGGAGCACCAGCAGAAAAATCTGGCCATCCCAGCAAAAAAGGAGTCGGAACCGAAGAAAAACAGTAATTTAAGACCTGAGATGGGAATTTAACGTTTTCTGAGGTGTGAAAACTGTGAAAAATGAAAACAAAAAAGTAAAAACTTGACTTCCAAAGTTGACGGAGATGAGATAAGTTTGAGCAAACGCCACGCCAGGGCCACCACAAAGGACAAAGACATGGTGGGTGGCGTTTGCTCAAACTGGTGCGGGTGAGAATAACTTTGCGCGGATCTTGCTGGCATGCGCGTAGCTCTTCTTTGTGTGGCTTCGTTTGCCGCCCCTCTACATACAATCAGCCCACAACTCATCACAGGCATCAAACAGATCCACTTGTTTAAAGTAGGTGGAGTGGAGTGCC
>JAASGK010000845.1:0-15244 GCA_023334195.1 Globisporangium emineosum
ATTGTCCAAACGCAATGTACAAAGTACACAACATTGTCAGTGTTGTGCAAGCACGCTGTTCATACAGAGAGTCAGTACCTTGATGCGCTCGTCGAATCGCACGATGGCTTGGAACAGGTTGATGTTCTCCGAGCTGCTGTTATCCTCCACGAGCTTGCTGTAGACGATCGCCAGGATATCGCACAGCGAGAGCATCACCTCTCGGTAGTCCAATGGAAAGGGCTGTCCAGCACACAGCAAATACACACACACATGTTAGCCACTCTGAGAGTGAGATACGACACAGAATACTCAATAATGAACTCACAATCGGCGGTGTGACGAGCCGGCGAAACACGGGGCGCTGGTTCCACTTGTAGATCGTCGGGCGGAAAGGCTCGTGCAGCGAGTAGCGCGAGTCGCTTTCTTCATCAGCAGTAGCGTTCTTGCTGCTGTGCTTGTCAACCGGCTCGTGCAGCGTGCTCGAAGTCGCCACCATCAATTTCTACATCATCATACAAACAACAGACACATGTCACACACACACACACACACACCTAGTTAGTCCTTCCAGTGAGCTCAATAAGTCCATGATATCCAATTAGTGCTCGTGTAGCGTACCATGCCCTGCACAGTCGCGGACGAGAAGTAAAACTCGAGCTCTTCAAGTAGCTGACAGCCCTCCATCGCGAGGAACTGCGGGTGGTTGAACTCGCTGATGAGCCGTCCGAGCCCCAGTCCCAGGTAAAAAAACTGCACGCTCCGGCGGATCGTCTGCTTCTCGCCCAAGTGCGCGAGCACCTGCTGTTCGCGCAGCAGTGCAATGTTGAGCCAGTAGTTGGTGCCTTCGTGCATGGCCTTGAGGTAGCTCCAGTCCGAGCGCCGGCTCTGCACGAGGTCCTCGAGGATCTGCATGCGCTGCTGGGCCGAGACCTGGCGGAATTCCTCTGCGGCAGCGATCGCGGCCGCGTCGTTTGCTGCCGCAATGGCCGCAGCCTCGGAAGCGTCGAGGGTAGGACCGGTGCTGCTAGGCGTCGTTGTCGCTGTAGTCGATGAGGTGCTGGACGTCGACGCGGGCGATGAGAACAGCAGCGAGCCGAGGGACGCGGCTGCGCCAGGGATCGACGCGATGCCGTAGCCGATTGAAGATGCAGACAGCGGCGCGCTGAACGATCCTGACGTGGACGATGCTGACGATGGTGGCGCGTCTGTTGATGACGATGCGCCGCTGGAAGTTCCCACTTTCTCATTCGCGCCTTTGCTTGATGAGCTTCCTGAGCCAGAGTGCACCAGCGGAGAGAGCATCATTCTCCCACCCTGCGCGAGCCGGGACTTGGCGGCCGCTGCGAGCGAGAACGCGGCGGACGACGCCTTGGCTGCGGTTGAAGAAGAATGAGAATTAGAAGTTGAAGACGACGCGGAGCGCGTTCGCAGCAGCGAGTCGTCGTCCATGTCCGGGTGCGAGGGCGGCGGCGGGAGCGACAGCACTTCGTCCGGCCCGATGACGTCCGGTGCTGGTGCTGTTACTGGTGCTGGTGACGCCGTAGCGGCGGTGGCGGTGGCGCTTCCTTCAGTGGCTTGCTCCTGTGCGTCCATGCTTGCGTGCCTTCGTTGCAATCTTGGAAGTGCGCTGCATTTGGGGCGGGGTGCACCTTTATTAAATCCACCAGCTCTGACTGTACTCTTCGAAATCTAAAACACAGTGGAGTCTGGTATAATTTATACATATCAGTTATTTAACCAGTGTGTACACCTCGTTGAAGTTGCTAAAAAGAGCAAACACTGAGGCAAAAACAACTAAATTGCGAAGATGCTAGGATTGCTAAAATCGCGTACCCATTTCTGCAAATGGATACATTCCAACACGCAAAAACTGGTGCACAAAAAGAGGCTCAGTTATTATTATACTGAGAAAGCGTCTGGATGGATATCCCGGATACCCGCGTCAACTGCGGTTGTCAACCTTGCGAACAAGTCGACGGCGTTGAGAAGCCCTCGCTCACCTCGTCAGTTCTCACTCGATGGTGATGATTCCGCCTTCTTGCAACTGAATTTCTTCGCACTCGTACATAGTATACGTGTTTCAACTCTAATACGAAACAGGCCAAGAAACCAAACGTGTATGCTCAGGCCAAGACGAGCCAAACGTCTTTGCTCACTGCGGTACACTAGCTTCAACCAATAAGAACAGCCTCCAAGAAGTATGTCATACATCGACCCCCCCCAGAGCCGTTTTTGGGTGCGTCTGTCAATGCAATGCAACTCAAAATAACCATGTTTAGTGTTCTGAGGATGCTGTTGTGTCTGTGCATACATTTCACACGCGAGTGCTGACTTTGGCTTCCTGTTCATTGTGTCTATGCAGAATGAGTTCGTGCATGCGGTGCGCATATGCCTTGTGCAGCCGAGTGCACCTGCGTTATCACGGCCAATACTCGCTCGAGCGCCTGTGCGCATTGAAGGTCTACAGTGAGCAAACGCATTTCGTTCACGCTGCGCTTGTCTTGTTCGTGGTCGCCCCGGCACTCTTTGCGAGCGTCATCTTTGACGTGATCCCCCTGCAGGACCCGTCGACTGGCTGGCAGCGCAATAGCGTGCTCTGGGTCCGCACTTCAATAGCTGTGTTCCCGCTCACGCTCTGCAGCTCAAGGCGATCGCTCCAGCCGCGAACTTGACGTTCGAACAGGCGGTGCTCGTGAGTATGTGCCTCGAACGGGTACAATAGCACAACAGCGCTGCTCGCCAGGTTTTGGGTCTTCCCCACGCCGTTCAGCTACGTGTTTGGCATCCCTCCATGGTTTGCGTGCTTCGTTGTTTCGACTGTATTGGTAATTGGGCTCCAGAACCTGAGGGAGAATGACAAGCTGCAGTCCCAGATCCGGATTTTCGCCCACAAAATCGTGGTCGAATCGACTTTTCTACTGATCTACCTGCTTTACAACGCGCTCTTCATCATACACGCGAAGGAGAGTCAGCTTGCGTTTGTCCTCGTGCTGCCCGCGATCAAGTTCTTCCTCAAGCGTACGGTCGCTAGCGCCGTCGCAGACCTGGAGGAGCTCATACCGGTCGTGATGATCAGCGTCGACATCTTCAATGCGCTGTACCAGTCCAAGTCCATGCAGAGCGCTGGGTCGTTGTGGACGATGCTCGGCATCATCGGCATCGACGCGATCCAAAACGTGTACTCGCTTCGAAGTATCTTGCGCCAGGTCGCGCACATTGAAAGCCTCGCGGTACAGAGCAGCATGAAGGCGGACGGGATCTTCGCGTACATGTTGCGGGTAACAGAAGCTTCCGAGCATCTTGACCCCAACGCTGTTCTTGGTCTGCAGGTGCGGTCGAAGGTGGTCGCTGCGAGCAAGAATATTCCTCATAGTCAGGAAGAACTGCTGCACCAGCTGAGCTTAACGCAAGACGCGCTCCGCTTGTCACTCGCTCAAACGACAAGAGGGCCAACTGTGAGGGCAATACCAGGACACTCTTGTCGCCGCCACCAGAACACGGCCAGCTGAATACGAATGACATCATACCAATGCCACTGCCGCTAGAGAACAGAACCAGAGACAACACGTCCCTGCTTCTCGCAGTGAGCGTCCGGCTGCTCTGGCGCTGCGAGCTGGTACTCTTGGTCGAGTTCTTCGAGTCCGCAATCCCGTTCATGTACGCAGTGTACCTTGCGAGTCTGTACCACCTGCCGAACGCCAAGTACTACCCGGGAATGAACGAGCTGCTCGCGAATCCCGACAAGTTCCGTTCAGCGCTCTCGGGCATCCTGGTGTTCGCGACGCTCGAGTTTGCGTCGGTGCTGCACGTGCACAAGATCCTGAAGCGCAAGTTCAAGCTCTCGGGGTTCCATCAGCTGGCGTTTGTGTTTAAGAACGAGTGGCTCGTTCGTCGTCCAGGGCACGCTCATCGCGTGACTGCTCATCATCTTGCAGTTCACCCTCGAGCACAACGGTGAGTCTGGTATTTGCTTCCATTGAGCTTCTTGTCGCTTGCGTTTGGAGACTGACATTGGCAGGTGCACTTGGCACTTGTGAACGCGCTTCACGCAGGCATGGACTTCACCTTCCAGTTCGACTGGGTCACTCGATAGATAGACAGGCAGAGAGTCGCGTACTGAAGCTGCTTCATCCGTCTTCACGATTGATTGCGAGTTGCCTGCCCATGGTCTTCACTCGGTGGGATCAGAAATGCGACAGTCAATGGGCTTCATTCTGACAGAGGGAACAGAAATGCGACAGACCCACCAGTGACGCCAGCCAGGGACGCGGTCATAGCCGCGCCGGCACTTATCCGCCTGATGCTCGCATTGCCCGCCATTTCATTTTGCCTCCTCCTCATCATTTCACGCGCAAAACGACACCATTGCAGCATAACGTGCTGCCTGTCATTCGCGCCCCTCTTCTCAACTCGACTCGCGTCTGCTCGTCCGTGCATTCCTGGCCACCCGTTTCGCTTCAAGCTCGTCAAGTGGAAAGTGACACTGCCCTACTAATATAACCTAATCCAGTACTTTCGGGTGCGTAAAAAGCCGTAATTATCCCTTTTTACGACCTTTTTTCGAACCCGCGTTTTGCGTTTCTGCGAAAGTGCGCCGCACAAGATCGTAAATCATTCTGTGAGAAGGGTATCTTCCGCCACCACACACACGCCAGAAGCCAAGCAGCAGCAGAGAGCGCGAGTGAGCATCACAGGCCTCACACGACAGCAGGGCAGGAACAATCCCTTGTTCTCTTTATCCGCACTCGCGAAAAAGAACCCCAGACACACAGCAAACAGCGGACGCCAGCAGACATGTCGTGCGGCACGAAGGAAGCGGTCGTGTTCACGCTCGGCCTCATCTCCGGCACGGGCACCACTCTGTACGTGCATTGCAACGATTGAGCGTGCGTGCTGCTCAACTGATGCTGCGTGTGTGGATGCAACTCTAACGTTCTGTGTGTGTTTGTGATGCGATGCGATGATCGGTGTTTCTCGAAAACGATCATTCATGATGCAGGACTGGCAAGGTGAGCTTCTTTTTCTTTATTGCCTGCCTGGTGATGATGACGATGTGTGTGTGTGCGTGTGTTGCGTTGCGAATGTCAGTGGTGGGCTAACGCGTTTGTTGCGCTTCTACGCAGATTTTGTATGGCATTGACTCGGTGGGCCTCGATGGCGAGGTGAAGAAGTTCGAGAAGCCGATCTTCCAGACGTGGCTCATGTTCTTCGCGATGGTGTTCGCGCTGCCGATCCAGTGGGGCTACCACTGGTACATCGAGCGCAAGTGGCGCGCCACGGCCCGCAACGGCAGTACGTTATTTGAATATTCCGTCATGCATGATGTAGAGCTATCTGGCTGTGTGACGATACTAACACTACCTGTTCTATGGCGTGTATTCACCTACTGTTTGCAGTGAAATTCCACTACAAGATCCCGCGCAAGATGTACTTTTTGCTGGCGCTGCCGGCGGCGTTTGACCTGCTGGCGACCTTTCTGGCGAACCTCGGGCTGCTCTACGTGACTGTGAGCGTGTTCCAGCTCATGAAGTGCACGGTGATCATCTTTGTCGCGCTGCTCAAGGTGTTTGTGCTGAAGGACCGTCTGCGCGGCTACATGTGGATCGGCATTGGGCTCAACACGCTCGCGGTGCTCATGGTCGGCGCGACAAGCTTTGGCGACACGGACGAGCAGGTGAACAACAAGGACGCGCACCCGGGCTTCGGCATCATCATGATCGTGCTCAGCTGTGGCGTGCAGGCGTTCCAGTACGTGTTTGAGGAGAAGCTCATGGACGAGGGTGACTCGGCGCCGCCGCTCGTGGTCGTGGGCATGGAGGGTGTCTGGGGACTGATTCTCACGACGTTCGTCGTGTACCCGATCGCGTACATGGTGCCGGGCAGCGACTTGGGCTCGAACGAGCGCTTCGACGACGCGTACGAGATGCTCAAAAACAGCGACCTGCTGCAGCTCATCGCGCTCGTGTACGTGGTGGTGATCCTCGCGTACAACGTATTCGCGGTGTCCGTGACGTACCTGCTCAACTCGATCTGGCACGCGATCCTTGACAACTTCCGCCCGATCACGGTGTGGGGCACGGACCTGCTGCTCTTCTACGTATTCACGCGCCAGGCGTTCGGCGAGGCCTGGACGGTCTGGAGCTGGCTGCAGCTGGCCGGCATGGTCACGCTGCTCGCCGGCACGGCTGTGTACAACGGCACGATCAAGCTCCCGGGCTTCGCGTACCTGGAGCCGATCGAGGAGTCTCTCACGCCGATCCGCACGACGCTGGACCTGGCATCCAGCTCGCTCTCGCACTCGCCGCTGATCACGCGCAACGCCATGAAGGCCGCCGAGATCGCGCGCCGCACGCCCAACCCAAAGGACCGCGACCGCGTGCGCCGCGAGTTCATGACCGAGTACCAACCGCTCGTGGACACGGAGGCGCGCCGCCGCATCGACCCGGCGGGCCACTCGTACGGCTCGCTCGACAACTAAATGAGAGAGAGAGACATAACGTGAGGAGGTTGATTTTGGTAGTTGTTGTTTTTTCTCCTTCTTGTCGCAGTAGTGCAAAGCAAAGAGACTGGTTGAGTACGAGAAGCGACGTACTGCGCTTTATGTGCTAATTTGGATTTGGTCAGATGGCGGGGAAGCTCATGGTCTTCTTCTTGGCGGTCGTGAGGAAGCGCTTCTGCAGCTGCTTGAGCTCCTCCACCTGTGCCCGGAGCTGGAAATTCTCGCGCTTGAGCTCCACGTGCACCGCGAACACGCTGCCGCTCTGACTGTTGTTATTGCTTGAGCTCCTGCTGCTGAACTCGCTGAGCTGCGTGTGCAGCCTGGAGAGCTGGTCGAGCAAGCTGCGGTTCTCCAGCGTGAGCTGCTCGTTCTTGGCGTCCTCCTGGCTCAGGCGGCTCACCACAGCCGCGTGCTGCTGCTGCAAGTTGGCGTTCAGCGACAGCTGCGTCGACTGGAGCTGCAGCTGGCTAAGCTTGGTCTGCAACTCGCTGTTGCGCTCGCGAAAGCCCACGAGCTCCAGGGTCAGCGTGGTTTCTCGCTCTTTGGCGATGGCCAGTTGGCTCTTGAGCGCCTCGATCTCCGCTCTCTGGCTCTCCAGTTGCTGCACGTGCACCTCCACTTCGCACTGGAGCCGTGTCGCGCGATTTGATGCCGATTGAGTCTTGTGGTGCGCCTCCAGTTCGCTGTTGCTGGCTGCGAGAAGCTCATCTCGAAGCCGCTGGAGCTCGCCCTCATAGTGCTGCTGCTGCTGATGATCTGTCTCGTGGTCGCTGCTGCTGCCGCTGCTCCAGATCGGATCCCGCAGCCTGTTGAGTTCTTCGTGGAGCTGCGAGTTCTCGTCCAGCAACTGCGCACGCTCGTTGCCCCAGCGGACTTTGTCACTCTTGAGCAACTCTTTCGCGTTGAAAAGTGCGGCTTCGAGCGTGAACACGTCGTTCTGGAGCTTGAGCGCCTTCTTCTGCAGCGCCTCGACGCTCTGGCCGAGCTCCAGGTGGCGCACCTTGCCGGCTTCTTCTAGCTCGAGCAGCTTGGCACACTGTTCGGCCTTGAGGCGATTGATCTCGTCTTCGAGCGCACTCGCGCGGTTCGAGCGCGGCGTGAACCCCTGACCCAGGTGCAGGTTGCCCTAAGGAGAACAGCATGAGTTTCCCTATCAGTTGATGGCCAGTGGGTCAAACTCGGCAACCAAGAGAGCATATCACAGAGCCCCTTCCCCACCTTGTGCAGCCGCCCCAGTTGGTCGCGGAGCTCGACGTTCTCATCGAGCGTCTTCTGCAGCAGCTCGAGCGTGCGCACGTGCTTGGAGCGCAGCTTCTCGGACGTTTTGTCCATGATCATCATGGCGGAGTCACTCCCCCACCCACGCCTCACCCGCACAAGGCGTCACGCAGAGCTGCTCTGTCCCTCTCTTACCGTGAGCAAAGACACAACAAAATGGCTGCCCGGAGTAAGGTGTTCCTAATCCTGGTCGCAGGTGGATACGCGCGTCACAGACTGCAGGCGTATTAATAGTCGGCTCCCCACACGAGCGCATGCACACGACAGACTGATAAACACGCACCCCGTACACGCCATGTTGAGCTGCGCCGACTGTGGTGGGCGGGTACGGTGCAACGAGTGCGTCAGTACGTACATGGCGCATGGCAATCATCGTCTCGCCAAGCGGTGACAGGTTTGAATCAGCGAAAGAGATATATCGTAGATGGCTACATTTTTGATCGAGGCCATCAACAGATGTGCCACATAATTTAGGGACATATTCATCTATTCAAGGACAGAATGCCTGAAATAGTGTGTTTGATTATTTGTGCGTTCGTTTTGTACCGATTCGTTGGGGGCTGCGTCCTGGTATTAGGTGTCAACCCATTGAAACTAGGATTCGTGTCTTGCACCAGTTAAAACAACAACAACAGACAGCTCCATCAAAAAGCAAAAAGCTCCACTATTGAACACCATGGCGAAGAAAGCAGGCGGCGGCAAAGGCAAGAAGAATGCGAGCGCCAAGGGCAAGAAAGTGACCGCCAAGGGCAAAAAGCCCAGCGGCAAAGGCGCCAAGCAACAGCAGCAGCACGCAGGCGCTTCGCAGAAACAGCAGCAGACTGGTAACAACAGCAAGCAGAGCAGCAAGCGCTCTGGCGCAAAAGGAGGGCTCTCGAACCTGCAGGAGGAGATGCGGCGCCGACTCGACGGCGGCAAGTTCCGCATGCTCAACGAGCAGCTCTACACTACGACGGGTGACAAGGCGTTCTCCACGTTCCAGTCCGAGCCAGAGCTCTTCGACGTGGTGCGTACGCTTACCGTCATGGCGGTTGTCCACCGGGCGCTGTGTTGCTGTCGTTATTGACTCAGTGTGTGTGTGTATGTGTGTTTACTTTGTGTGCATTGCTATTACTACAGTACCACCAGGGCTTCCGGGAGATGGCGGAGAAGTGGCCCGTGAACCCACTCGACACGTTCATCGACTACGTCAAGTGAGTGCTCAATTGCCACTCCCCAGTTCACAAGTTGCCTCGGTCCGATGACGCTCTCGCTAACCTTGTACTTGACCTCTCTCTCAGGACGCGCCCAAAGGCTGTGGTCGTGGACTTCGGCTGCGGCGACGCGCGACTGGCCGAGAGCGTGCCGAACAAAGTGCACTCGTTCGACCTCGTGTCGCGCAAGCCGATCGTGACAGCGTGCAACATCGCCAATGTGCCGCTGAAGGACGCCTCCGTGGATATCGCAGTCTACTGCCTCGCACTCATGGGCACGTCCGTGCGCGAGTTCATCATGGAGGCGCACCGCGTGCTGCGCCCGAACGGCGTGCTGCATGTGGCCGAGGTCAAGAGCCGCTTCGAGACCGAGTCGCTCGGCGGCATCGCGGGTTTTATCGACAAGATAGGGAAACTCGGCTTTGACCTACGCAAGAAGCAGGACGAGCACAACAAGATGTTCGCGCTCTTTGAGTTCGTCAAGTCCCCGAGTCGCAAGCCGCAGCCCAAGGTGTCGATCGAGCTCAAGGCGTGCGAGTACAAGCGAAGATAACAACAAACCAGCAAGGCCCACACACACACAGGAAGTTTCTATAGGTAACGAGAGGTAGGGTGCTGGGACTATGTTCTCGATAGTTAAGGGATGAAAGGAGGATGGTTATATATGATTGATATACGTAGCAGTATGCAGGCAACAATGAGCTCACAGCGATGGGCGATCCTGCACTTAGATGCGCAGCTGGTACTGGCCCGCGCGCGTGACGTAGCGCACCCACTTGGTCGTCTGGTACGAGCTCTTCTCGAAGACCTTGAGGAAGCGCACGTGGAGCCCCGAGGCCGTGAACATGGGCACCTGGAACTCGATCTGGATGGGCGGGCGCGACCACGCCTTCTCCTTCGTGCTCTTCATCATCTCGATCTCGGCGTCCAGCATGCGCTCGAGCTTGCCCTGAAACTTGCGGATGCGCCACACGATCGCGTGGTTCTCCGGCTCGTGCTTGGCTCTAAAGGTGGCAGATAAAGCACAACGTCAGCCATAGTAGTCATAGAGATAGACGATAATCCTATGGTTGTATGCAACTGTACCGGCCGATGGGGACGTTAATCTTTGCGCGCGCAGTGTTTGGCGGGGTCTACAGAACCAAAGAGTTCCGTTTGTTAGTGTTTGGCATCAGGGCTGCGACAGATCGTACAGGCGCATGTACCGGGATCTTGATGACCAAGTTGGTCGCAAACAGCCGTGGACTGAAGAGCGCGGCGATCTTGAGCGTCACGGAGAGCCGCGTCGTGCCCTGCTCCTGGTACGCCGGCATGATCTTGAACGGCAGGTTGATGTTCTCCGTCACGCGGTACTTCATGAGCTCAAACTCGCCATCAGGCGGAATGAACGTGATCGTGCGGTCCGCGTCAAACTTGCCCAGGCGCACGCAGCGATGGAACGTGCAGTCGTCGATCTAGCGTTTGGAGAGCAACAAGGGTCTCAGTTAGGCCACTGGTAGGTCTCAAGGTGTAACTTAGGCTACTACATATTGTACCTCGACTTCGCGAGTGCCACGCTTCTGGCCCGCAACTTTTGCCGGTGCGTCGCCCTTGAGCATCGTGAGCTTGTCGTTGAGGCCGAGTTTACACTCGGGCATGCCCGTGAGCAGCGTCTTCATCACGACCTGGCCCGCGACTTCATTGCGCAGCACCGTGCCGTTCGACGACATGAGCAGGTTCACGCTCTCGAAGACGTCCAGGTACACTTCATTGCGCTTGTACTTGAGTCCTTCGCGGCGCCAGTCGATCGCGCCGGTGATCTGCGACGTGAGCTGCGACGGCTGCGTGGCGGCCCCAGCATCGGCGTTCTAGTAAAACATGGTGGGATAAAGCTCAGCATAACCTAGGTTTTTTCATAAATGGCTTGGGGTTTGTAAAGCCAAGTGCTTACCGTGAGTGACCCCAGGTTGATGTACATCTTGAGTACGTCGATGGAGCAGTTCTGCGGGTAGCCGTAGTCCATGGTCTCGTCCAGGAGCTCGTACACGAGCGTGAAGTTATCCCGGATCGTTTCCTAGACCAGTCATTTAGAAAGCGGGACTTGTCAGCTCAGGACCACCACAAAATCTAAAGTGCCTGCCGGTATAGAAACCAAATGAGGTTCGTACCTCGGTGTACTTTTTGCCAAAATACTCCTTGAAGATATTGTTGAGCTGGTACAGGAACTGGAACACGAGGGCTGCACAAATGGTATCATCATGTCAGCATTATAATGCCCCATACAAAACCTCAAAGCAATAGCACAACATACCCGTGTTGATGTTCGCGCGCGAGACCGCGACGAGATACAGGTTCTCGTGGCGCGAGTAGAGGAACGAGCAGCCGTCGATGCTCTTGATCGGCGGCAGCGAGCCGGTCTCCTTCGCGGCGATCACCTGCAGTCGGAACGCGTCGGCAGCACGGCGGCTGACATCATCGCGGTAGAAGCGGTTGAGCACTACTTCACCTTTCTGGCTGATCAAGAAGAGTGCGCTAATCATGGCTTGCTCTGGTCTATGCTGCGGTTGATCACTTGCGTTACGCGCGTGTCACTGGTGATGATTGAGAAGAAGGCAAGGAGCTCTTTTGTCGCAATGCACTTGCTCAGAGACAAGCGCGCGCCAAGCCAGAGAAGGGAAATGGCAAGCGTCAGTCAGTCTGTTGTGTTGTTGTGTGTGTGAGAGAGAAGAAGAGAAACCTCCGGCGCCACGTCCGTCCTTTGGCTGCATGTGCCCATTCGAGATCTTCTGGCGTCGTTTCGTGCCTCGGTTTTGAGCACCACGTCACACATACCGTTTGAGAACCGGTAGTGAACTGATTGACATTCGTAAATACGGTGATACGTGTATCTGATTGGATATAAATATAAACCCTTCGAAGTGGACCGCCCACTATTCGCGTGTTTTGATCAGTGGGCCACCTCTCCTATATCAGTACAAAATGGGCCATCCTGTCCAGAAAAGAGCCTTTTCCACGTCACAGCGACTCAAATCGGTGACCTCGGTGGCGCAAGCACACTACCCACCATTCAACTTGTGGCAGCAGCACACCAATTCCAGTTCTTTTGGTGGCGTTCTCGATGTGGCCCACACCAGTTTGGGTCAGATGTACTGATATATGAGACCTCACTCTTGGGCACACCCACATTTGTCAAAGTTTTCCACAGATGCTTTTGCAATCAGTGTCATTGCTTGCAGCGGAATACAAGGCAAGTACACTGGGACCTTGTCCTCATTAGCACATTTACCAGGCCGCGCACACTCACGCCGCCTCTCCCTCTCCCTCTCCATCACCACACACACATCCACAGTCCGTCACCATGAGCGCCACACCGTCCTCGTCGTCTGAAGAGCCGCAATACCGCTCGTACCTCAAGGTCTCGAACGCGCCGCCAGCGTACACGAGTGCGGATGAGCTGAACGCGTACTTTGGCGAGTTCGGCGGCTGCTTCGTGGCCGAGACGCTCATCCAGGCGCACCACAACCTCATCGAGGAGTACGTCAAGGCCACGCAGGACCCAAAGTTCCGCGAAGAGCTCGAGCAGCTCGGCCGCGACTACATCGGCCGCCCGACGCCAATGTACCACGCCAAGCGCCTGACGAAGCACGCTGGTGGCGCGCAGATCTGGCTCAAGCGCGAGGACTTGGCGCACACTGGTGCGCACAAGATCAACAACGCGCTCGGCCAGGCCGTGCTCGCGAAGCGCCTCGGCAAGCCGCGCATCATCGCTGAGACCGGCGCCGGTCAGCACGGTGTCGCCACGGCCACTGCGTGCGCGCTGCTCGGCCTCGACTGCACGGTGTACATGGGCTACGAAGACACCCAGCGCCAGTCGCTGAACGTGTTCCGCATGAAGATGCTCGGCGCCAAGGTGGTCGCGGTCAAGTCGGGCTCGATGACGCTCAAGGACGCGGTGAACGAGGCGATCCGCGACTGGGTCGCGAACGTCAACAACACACACTACATCATCGGCTCGGCGATCGGCCCGCACCCGTTCCCGACGATCGTGCGTGACTTCCAGGCGATTATCGGTCGCGAGATCAAGGCGCAGCTCCAGGAAGAGATCGGTCGCTTACCGGATGCGATTGTTGCATGCGTGGGCGGCGGCAGCAATGCGATCGGCATGTTCCACCCGTTCATCAAGGACAACGCAGTGGACATCTACGGGGTGGAGGCCGGTGGTGATGGCGTCGAGACGAAGCGCCACTCGTCGACTTTGCTCGGCGGCCGCCCTGGTGTGCTGCACGGCACGAAGACGTACGTGATGCAGGACGACGCCGGCCAGGTCATTGGCACGCACAGTATCTCGGCGGGTCTCGACTACGCTGGAGTTGGTCCGGAGCACGCGTTCCTCAAGGACTCGGGCCGCGCCAAGTACGTGAGCGTGAACGACGACCAGGCGCTCGAGGCGTTCCAGCTGATCTCGCGCCAGGAAGGCATCATCCCGGCGCTCGAGTCGGCGCACGCGGTGTACTATGGCATCCAGCTGGCGTCCACGCTCGACGCCGACAAGGTCGTGGTGATCAACATCAGCGGCCGCGGCGACAAGGACATGCTGCAGGTGGCCAAGGAGCTCGGCGTGAACCTCAACGACGACCTCACGGACAATTAGAGCGCGAATGTACAAGTACAATGTGCTAGGCTCTGTAGTTTGTGAATCGTGTGTCTCTCTTTCTTCTAATCTATCAGCAATACATTTAATCCGAATTCCAGCACATCGAACGCATGCAGCATAAGCACAAAGTGTCAAAATGGCTGCATGTTCAAAGCTACAACCTAACAAAAACGCATCCTTCTCATAAACGAAGGTGTGCCCATTGATCACCATCACCCACTTGAGTGGCTCGTATCACCGGGATCACAGACGCCTTGGCGTGCCGGAGACTGAGGATCCGCCACCGCCACCGGCTTCTTCGTCCGACGGGTAGTCCGGGATGGGCTCGTAGCCGTCCTTGCCCTCGGCGTCGTCCGAGCTCTTCCCCCAGAGCGTGTAGAGCAGAAAGTAGAGCACGAGGATCTCGACCAAGTGCTTGGTCGCGACAAAGAGCCACCAGTACTTGGGCTGCAGGTACACGCCGACCTGGTTGAACTGCGCGAGGCTCACGATCGAGTAGCAGAGGAAGAGCGCGTTCACGATGAGGAAGAACGCGCAGATGGACGTGGCCCAGTTCACGGCCTTGATCCGGTCCGTCGTATCGATCTGGCTCACTTCGAGGAACGCCTGCAGCACGGTCTTCATGCGATACGAGTACACGAGTACGGCCGCGAGCGCGCCAAACGACAGCAGGCAGAGCACGATATCGTCGTACATCATGAGCCAGAACGAGTCGGCCTTGCGCGTCGCGAACACGGTGAAGCCGATCGCCTGCACCGCGAGGATCGCCGAGAGCACGATGAAGAAGAGCCGGAGCGGGTGCGAGCGGATGTTGCCGTTCGTGAAGAGCCGTCGCAGCATGTCGGCCCAGAACACGACGATGAGCACGAAGATACTGTAGATGAGGAACGAGCCGAGCAGCTCGACGATCTCCGCGACGAGGAACATCTGCCAGCCGTCGTCGCCCATCCGGATGTTCTGCGGCTGCACGAGCACCGACATGACGCCGTAGGGCGTCGCGAACCAGAGCACCCGCGTGAGCGACGCGAGCCCCATGAGCAGGTAGAAGCCGAGCGTCGCCGCCTGGCGCGACGGCGACTGGTAGTGCATCGCAAACGCCCAGAACGCGAAGAAGCACGCGCCGCCGTATGCGACCGCCAGCACCGTGTCCACCTGCCGGAACTGGAACTCCAAGTGGATCACTGGACCTGCAAGTAGTTTAAGCCAGCAATAGCAATAATAGCGGAGTGTCAGTGGAACGAGTGTGCGGGCCATGCATACATACAGTGAGGGGGGGGGTATGAGCGCAGCAGTACGGCGCACCTTCAGTGGACGGGACGTCCGTCGCGTTGACAACGACGCCTGCACCATCCGCCATCGCCTTGTTTCGATCGTGTGAGGTCGTCTATTTCTCTATTGCTCGTGGCTTGAGTGAGAATGAGTTTGTTGGACCCCACCCACAGCAAAACAACTCAGATCCAGAAGCGCGCAATAATAAATGGAAAAAAGAAGCGAATGACATCGGATTTTTAGGGTTTTCTACTACAGATGCCACTCCCAATAAGTTACATCAAAATTGGCGCAAATCGATATACATTTTGAGAGGCAATGCAAATTATGGGAATATAAATTGTCGAAGGTATTGTGTAAAACTTGTATGGTTTGAAATGGATTCACTTA
>JAASGK010000846.1:0-15233 GCA_023334195.1 Globisporangium emineosum
AGCGCGTCGCCCAATGTAGCCTTGCCCGCGGCAAAGCTGGCGCTGTTGAGCGCGTAAGGTTTGCCCGTTCGGTCGAGGAGCCACGAGAGGTTCGTGAGCGACGCATGTGGCAGCCAGTTCGGATCGATTCGGCCTGGCTGGAAACCTGGATACTTAACAATCTGCAGATTTCCGTAAAATGATAGCGATGGGGTCTTTTCGATGAGCGCATCAAAGGAAACGCGCACGTCGTGCAGGTTGACACGGTTCTCTGACTGCAGTTCCATTGAGACAGACTCAACATGCTCGACACGGCCATCATGTTGTAGGTCGAGGACCACCGGGTTGCCTGCCGAAGCACAGGAGTCAGTTGGTATCCTAATAATAAAATGCATTAAACAACACTATGTATGTTAAAAACAATAATCAGAAAAGATAGAGAATTGATTGACAGTAGGTACTGTAACTAGCTTGGATTTTGATGGTGGCATCAAAATCCAAGCTTTTATTTGTTTTGACTTGCTCCGCTCGCGACCAATAAAAACGACTCGTTATTATTGTAAACCACGGTAAACTTCTCATCGAGCAACTGCGAGCGATGACCGCAGACCTGTCACCGCGTCGTGCCAAGCTGCCGAATCTCCCACTCCGTGCTGGTGCGCGCATCCGTTTGCTCTTAAGTCTCGGAAGGCTTGGTGACTGGATGCTGCGTGGCAGGGGAACCTGTGCGAACAGTGAAACGTCATATTCCGGAGTTTGCAAAATGCATTGTTCACGCCAGGATAAATGGCACCGCAGATCAACTCAGAGAGGCTCGATGAAAGTTAACACAATAATCCAACGCAGGAGAGTCCAAGCGCCTCTGTCTTCTCACAAGCCGCCTGGGGCTCGACACAATCTGTCCATACATTCCGCATGGCTCATGGGACTGACTGCCCATGACCACGAATCTACTACCAACGGCATCGAGAAGCCATGTGCTTGGGCAGCTGGTGCGAGTGGTGAACGCGCCTCCTTCAACAACAGCGGTCAAGTGTCAAGAGAAAGAGGCTACTGTCATTGAGGGATAAATGGTCCATTGCCGTCTTCATTAAAGCATTTGGCAGAAAGAGAGCAATAATCGAGCCAGATGCTGTTGTGTTGTTGGAACTTTTTGAGATGAAGGGTGTTCGACCATAAAAAAAGCAGGGTTTCTCGTTTAAGTTTAGCTTTCGTCAGACAAAAGCGTGTTTTTTTCTCCTTCTTTGTCGCTGCGCCTAAAAGAAAACAAAAATCGCTGACGCTATCCAACGACCCCCCTTGGGTTTCACCCATTCTGCTACTATTTGAACAGTTCGCAGTGTAATTAGGATGTACTGTTTGTTTGAGAGCAATCAAAGCTTCAATGTGTCCTCGTGACCCCGATGGTGCACAATCAATCACTGTGAGTTTTGGTCTAACAAAACTAACAATCTCTTTGCAACATAAACTTAATCGGCCGGTTTTAGTACTCTCAGTCAGAGGCATAGCCGGGCCATCTTCGGATTCGCCTGTCACTTCCAGCAACTGGCCTCTTGGATCGACGTTCTCTTGCGGTCATGCGGAAAAAGAGGGTATTCATTTACACAGTCCAATTTCCATATTCAATCCAACTAGAAACGAGCCGTTGCAACACATGTATAAATACTTGGAGGTCTCAGGAAAAGAGAAACAAAGCAAAACAGGTGCTGCATTTGGTCCTCCGGATGATGGCCTCTCTCTGTTGCGGCCTGCGCTTGCTTCCCCATCCGTATCGCACCGCGCGTGTGTGCGCAGGATGACGCCTGCCCCTCGCTCGTCAGCGTATACCAAAGCTTCTTCGCCCACACAGAGAAGCCGTCTCGACCACATCCTGTGCACAGGCAGATAAGACAGAGCGAGTGATATGGCGCGCATGTGCAGGTGGCAGGCGCTCGCGGCGCTCATTGCAGCACTGCAGCTCGCGTCGTCCCAGGTGCTCGCGAGCACGGGCAATGGCACGACCGCCACCATCGGCGGCAGCAGTCCGACTAGCGACGACAGCAGCGGGAGCTCCACGGCTACGCGCAGAGACCTCATGAACCTCGAGGCGCGCTCGGGCATCCGCACGTGGGTGGACCCGTCCACCCCCGCGGACAAGCAGGTGTACGTGTCGTCGCGCGGCGAACGGTGGGACCTGGTGATGAGCGACGAGTTCGGGCTCATGAACCGGTCGTTCAAGCCCGGCGAGGACCACCTCTGGACGACGCTCGAGAAGCCCGACGGCGTGAACGGCGCGCTCGAGCTCTACTCGCACGACATGGCGTCGGTCGTGTGCGACCAGAGCGACGCGGACAAGAATGTCTGCTACCTGTCGATGAAGGTCATCGACGAAGTGAACACCATCTCCATCTACAACCAGTACACGCGGCCGCCGGCGTTCCAGAACTCCTCTTTCGTACGTGCTGCTATTTTGCTATCTTGCTATTTTGCTATTGCTTTTCCGATAGTACAGTGCTATGGATTGTTTTGGTACTCACTCATGTTCGCTTTGTTTGTTTGTACGTCTTGCACTACAGTTCTACCGCGCGGCGATGCTGCAGTCGTGGAACAAGTTCTGCTTCCAGGGCGGGATGCTCGAAGTGCGCACGCAGCTGCCCGGCGCCGTGTCCAAGGCGTCGCAGAATCCGGACATCGCCAAGGGACCGGGTGCGCGCGTGACCGCGAACGAGTTCTACCCGACGTGGCCCGGTGTCTGGATCATGGGCAACCTGGGCCGCGCCATTTTCAGCGCGTCCACGCAGCGCATGTGGCCGTTCTCGTACAACCAGTGCGACGAGCGCGTGTTCCCGTCCTACAACCAGCGCATCAGCGCGTGCAACGCGACCCCGGGCCACGGATTGAACCCGTACCAAGGCCGTGGTGCACCGGAGATCGATCTCTTGGAGGGCGGCGGTACCGGTATCTCGTCGTCGATCCAGATCGGTCCGGGGCTCGCGCCAAAGTTCCGCCGCGTGGACGTCAACTTAACCACGGACGATGGGAATTTCGGCTGCTTCTACTCGGGCACGTGCAAGACGCCCGGCGCCAACCTTCCGAATGTGCCGACGAAGCTCTACGCGGACCGCAAGTACCAGTCCTGGTACACAGGCTTGCGCTACGGATCTAACAACTTTTGCGAGACGAACAAGAACTTTACGCAGTCGTACACAAAAGTCGCGGCGTCGCTGAAAGCTGGCATCACCGAGAACGAGTGCACGTTGGAGACGTGCCCCGCTCCCTATGACGTGCTTGCCGACATCGGGTACATTGATGGCAACGCGTCGCTCGGTCACTGGGGCATCAACGAGAAAGGGACGTGCTTCAGTGCTATGAACGCGTACCAAGGTGCGTTCCTGTGCGACCCAGACAACCAGAACCTGGTGTGCAGCTCGCCGCGCAATAGCACGACGCCGCCGACAAAGACGATGCCGACGTTCGACTACCAGATGGACGCGCTCTCGGCCAATTGGCCCATCCACGTCGGCGCGTACACGAGCTTTGTGATCTACCAGGTCGAGTGGGTCATGGGCGACGAAGGCTACATCCGCTGGATGCTGCACGGCACGCCGCTTTTCGAGATCCCGGCCGAGTCTGTGACCAGCGTGGGCCAGGACACGACGAGCTCGAACCCAGTGCGCACGTTCCTGGAAGAGCCCATGTACATCATCTTCAACGTCGCACTCTCGCAGTCGTGGTCGGCGAACCCGCCCAACATCGGCAAGCCCTGCCGCGGCGACGGCAAGGACGCCAAGACGAACCGCATCTGCGACAGCTTCCCCATGTACATGAAGATCGACTACGTACGGCTGTACCAGGACCTCTCGGCGTCGTCCAGCATGGCGGTCGGGTGTGATCCGCAAACTCACCCGACGCGCCAGTGGATCCTCGACCACATCAAGGACTACACGGACGACATAAACGTGCACATTGACGTGAACGGCGGCGCGCGCTGTCGCTCGAGCCGGGACTGCACAATCCTGTGGTCCCCCATGTTGCAGTTCCAGACGGGCTTCTGCAACTCGCGCTCGGTCTGCGAGTGCTCGAATCAGTACTGGGGCGGTCCGCGTTGCACGCACCAGCTCCAGGAGACTTCCTCGAACGGCGGCAGCGCGCTGTCGACCTACGGCCCGCCGCTCTCGGCTGCGGTCATCTTTGCGTCGGTCGCACTGGTCGTGACGCTGATCGTCATGATCATCTTTGCACGCAAGCGCCGCGCGAAGCAGACCGCGCGCCTTGTGAAGGAAGAGAAGGATCGTTCGCGACTGGACCCGGCGGACGAAGTCTCGAGCACCAAGGCGCACCTCATGTCGCTCGACTACGAGGAAGCCGAGACGACCAAGAACGGCGGCTACAATCCGAACCAGTATTAACGCTGACAGGAAGACGCTGAGTGAGACTGCTAGCTGTCGGTGTAGAATGTTGCTTTTTTGGGTTTGCATCCTGATGATGAAGAAAATAAAGACCCTGTACACAATTTTGCTTTTAGCAATCCTCTTGGGTTTGGTTCGTTCATTTTGATTGGTGAAAGCAGTCAGTCACACAAGGCACAGCAAATGGAAAATCTGTCGTATCAAATGGCATTACATTCCATTTAAGTGCCTCTTCGTCATTCTGGAGATCGTCCATCATTGTCAGCCTTTCTCTCAGGCCACACACAGCAAGTCAGCAAGCAGCCTACGCGTGGAGCTTGTCTGCGCGTCGAAACAGGCTGTCGACAATGTTGCCGACGTTTTCGATCACGCCGAGTCCCGACGTGTACGTTTTCTGTGAGCAACATCAACAACAGTGTTAGTTCCCAGGCCAACCCAACTTTCGCACAAGATGATGACCAAGAATAAGTTGACTACGTACATCTTCCATTGGGCTCTCGTAGACGATGAGCTGGCCCTTGCCTTGATCTAAGATGCCGTGGAACTTGTGGTCCAAGATCATCTGGGAGAGCCTGGAACGAGCAACAACAATATAAACACACAGTCAGCATTGTTTTGAACAGGTTTGACCACAGTCATCGCCAGAGCGTACTTGAGCTCGATCTGCGGCAGCGGGAGCTTGATCAGCTTGGCGACGTGCTCGATTTCGACGCACGAGAACGGCTGAATGATCTTGATCAGGTTGCTCTCCAGGAGCTGCTCGTACAGCTTGCCCAGGTGCGTTTTGATCAGCGGGTCTTCCACCAATTCTGTGGCAACAAATTCACAAAAAAAGAACAAACCAAATTCAGCAAAACTCAGCAACCTTGCCAACCCATTCCAGCATTCCACACAGCATCAACGTACGCGCCGCGTATTTCTTGGTCGCCTCCTCAAACATCTGCAGCGAGCGCTGCTCGTGGGCCTTCGCGACCGCCTGCAGTGCCTCGACGTCGATGCCGATGAACTTGATCGCCTGCTTGCTGTTCACAATGTTGTTCACGTCGCTGGCGCCGCCGCTCGCGATCTTCGAGAGCAGCATGTACTTCAAGCAGCTGAGCGCTTCCACTTCGTCAATCGTCGCAAGCGCTTCGAACGCCTCGAAAAAGTACGAGTACGCGGTCTTGTAGTCGTGCTCCTCGGCGTGCAGGATACCCGACATGTTGTCGATCTGCGCCTGGGTCTTTGGCACGACGTAGATCGCGTTCGAGATACTTCGCGCCGCAGTCAGCGCCGCCTTTGCCTTCGGCACGTTGCGCAGCGCGTGGTGCAGTTTGCTCTCCACCAAGTGGATCTCCACAAGCAGTTGCTTGTCGTCGAGCTTCTTGATCTCGCGCAGCAGCTTATTGATCAAATCCAGCGCGATCTGGAACTTCTGCTGCTGAAAGTAGCTGTTGAGGTGAGAGCGCAGTGGCTGGTGTTAGTCAACCAAATTCCAAAACAACAAGGCGTTGCATAGAATAGCAAGACACTCACATCGATGCCAATCGTGCTTCAACGCGCTGGCGCAGGAACGTGTGCTTCTCGCGGTTGCACCACTCGATCGAGTCGAGGCACAAGTCCGCCTGCAGCTGGAGCGCCATCTCCGTGTCCAGCACCTTCACTTTGGCGACCATGTCGATAATCGTTCTCACTACAGGTTATACATACCCAATGGTGTTAGATACATACTCTGGTCCAATAGCTATCTTGCATGCTTCATCCTTTCTTTACGTACCAATCTTTCCAGTCTTCGCCTTTGGGACAGTCGCAAAATATGGTCGCAGCGACTGCAGCAGCGTCGCTAGCTCCTTTTCGCGGCTACACATAGCAACAAGCACACAATCTTCCCATCAGCATACTAACACCATTGTGTGCATATCACTGGCGAATGCATCAGTGCCTCGTTATTCGTGTTTTCGTACCCGTATTGAATGTACAACTGGCCGAGCTTGTAGATCGAGTGCTCCTTCACGCGCTGCACTACGTCGCTCGCCGCGTCCTTCGCATCTACACACAACCATAGATCCACGTTCACACCAGTCCGTCATTAGCACACGAGCCACACACGCACATACTTCATTATCACGGCCGCACTGCATTCCTCAAGAGAGAGAAACAGCATGGCGGAAGGAGATCTTTCTTTACCGTTGTACGAGAGGATCTCCTGGTAGAGCTGGATGGCCTGGTCGGGCTTGGACGTGGCCGTGAAACCCGCCACCAGCTCTGCCGCGTCCTCGAACTTGGTCTGCAGCGGGTGCACCACCTCCGGCTCCGTCATCTCCACGTCCTGCTGCTGCGCCGTCATGTTGCTCTTCTTCTTCGCTCGCTTCTCTCTTTTTGCCTCACTCAGATCCTGAATCCCCCCTGGGCGATATCTTTTCTGTTGTTCAGGAAAACCTCTCCAAATAAATCAGGTGTTTTATATACAATTTTTGTTTATTAACGCAGGCTAGTGAATATGAAAGGTACATTAATTGATTGAAACACCATATTGAACAATCCAATTGATTAAGAAAACACGGTATTTCTTTAAAAATAATTACTTTAAGAAGGTCAAATTGATGTGGAATATAATACCCTTTTTAATTCGGATATATCCACCTGTGAGAATTTATATTTGCATTCTGGCGGAATGGCTGACGCTGCCGGAGCACGAAGAGCTACACTCACTCATCAATCAATAATCAAGATGGCGATGGCGTCCGCGATGCGCAGAGCTCTTACTGTCGGTGCCAAGCGCGGTGCGTCACCTCGATCAATTGGCCGCACATCCGCACAACTGTGCCCCAGCAGCGCCCTCATTACGTCCTCTCCATGGAGCCAGCGCGCGTCGTTCTCGACGGAAAAAGTGACGTTCACGTTCATCGACGCGGAGGGCGAGTCCGCGATCGTGGCGGCGACGCCAGGACAGTCGCTGCTGGACGTCGCGCACGAGAACGACATTGAGCTGGAAGGTATGTAGCAAAGGGATACAACGCCGATGCTTCTTTGTGTGTCGGGTGTGTACTGACTGCGACTGGCTCTGCTGTTAGGCGCCTGCGGGGGCGAGCTCGCCTGCTCGACGTGCCACTTGGTGTTTGAGAAAGAGCTCTTCGACAAGCTGCCGGAGATCAGCGAAGAAGAGGAAGACATGCTCGACCTGGCGTGGGGGCTCACTGACACGTACGTACCGTATTCATGCTTCAATCGTGGTGACACTTGTAGTTGGACGACAAATCTCACTAATGCGCGCATGTATAATGCATATTGCCTCAACAGGTCTCGCCTGGGTTGCCAGATCAAGGTGACAAAGGACCTCGAAGGCGCTACTGTGCGCGTGCCAGACGAAACCAACAACCTGATGTAGACACCGTTCCAGGCTCCCAGTCTCTCGCTCATTTTGCACTCTCAACACCACCAGCAATACCAAGAGCAGAGGTGTTGTTGCTATTTTTCGTCCCCACTTCAAAACCAAAAACAATCTCAATCCTAGAACCACCGCCAGCGAACGACTGGCTGAACCAAACAAGCCTGCTTTGCTTCTCAACAAGCCTTTGGGTGTCTATTGTACATGTTCCTATTGTATGTGTGTGTCACCTAATCAACCATTCGTTGCCTCACAGCGTGCTCAAGATGGACCGAGACGATCTGTGCCGATTGGGCACGGTCATTCGGCCCTCCATGTCTTCTAGCAGCACCGAGAGCGTGTCTTGTCGCTGGATCAGCGCGTCAATCTTCGTCTGGATGCTCTCCAGGTCGCCCTCGACCACCAGGTTGCGGGACGAGCCCGTGCCGAGCTGGCTGATGCGATTCAGCGTCGTCGCTGGGGCGGGCATCGTGATCTCGCGCGCGGTCTTCTCGTCCATGTCGGCTGGGATCGTGGCTGCCATCTTGTCCAGCGACGACGACGAGCTCGTTCGCCGCACCGACGGACGTTCAGTTCCCGATCGTGATCCTGTGGGCTTGCGCCGCGAGCGCCGCTCGACGATCTTCGCGATCCGCTGCTTCATCGCGGGGAAATGCGCGAGCGCGACGAGGAACTTCTCGCGCGTAAGCATGCGCAACTCGCAGAAGCAGAGCGTGCGCACGGTTGCTGTGCGTAAACAATTTTGGTTGAGGATCGCCATTTCGCCAAAGTACTGCTTTTGGCCCAGTAGCCCCAGTTGCACACCTTCTTTCACAATCTCCACGACGCCACGGAAGATGAAAAACATCTCTTCGCCGATCTCTCCCTCCAAAATCACCTCCTCCATGGGCGGAAAGCACACCATGCGCATGCTGAGCGCGAGCTCCATGAGGAAGTTGTGGTCCGCGCCCATGAAGAACGGCATCTTGCTCAGCACGCTGTCGTTGATCGCAAACGCGATCTTGGAGCGCAGCAGCGCCGAGAGCTCCGCGAGGATCTTGGACTCGTTCGAGAGCTTGGACTCGGTCGACATGCGCGCGTTGAAGAAGAACTCGCGGATCTCGAAGCGCAGCTGCACGGGCAGCTGGCGCGCCTCCATGTAGTCGTTGAGCTCGTCCATCTTGAGGTGGAAGACCCCGTCGGCGGCATTCAGGTTGGCGACCATCGCGACGACGTTCGTGATGCCGTACGCAAAGATCCACGCGCCGACGACCATGGCGACGATCGCAAAGATACGCTCGCTGGTCGTGTACGGATGGATGTCTCCGTAGCCTACTGTGGTCCTAACGCACGCAGTCAAGAGCCTCATTGAGTGGTTCTTCAAGGCTATAACAACATCCTATACAGAGCCACACAGCACTCACATGGTCATGATCGCCCAGTAGAACGCCGTGACGTACTTTTGGTACAGCCCCAAGCTCTCAATGCCGCACGCAGTGACCCAGCCGCTGCTGCTGGCGTCGCCGATCAAATAGAAAAAGCAGCTACGCTCACAATTCACATGTGTCGCACAATGTTACGACGACTACGATGGTGGAAACGGTTGACACAGAGTCGTAGTAGCCAATCACCTGAGCCAGTGCGACGTGAAGCAGACCATGAAACAAAACTTGACGATGCTGCTCACCGTCGAGCGGAGCAGCAGCGCGTACTCTAACCTGGACATTGGTTAGTATAGCGTTAGTCCACCATTCCGACCATTTTAGAAATTGGTTTTCATAGCAATCTCTCACCTATTGAGAATGCGCAGGATCGTGAGCATCCGGAAGAGCCGCAGGAGCCGAAAGAGGCGGAAGAGCCGCGCGAGCTGCGGGACGCGCGAGTACGTTCCCTGGATAAGGTAGATGGGGAACGCGGAGATGAGGTCCACGAGGAACCACGACCGGAGGTACTTGGTGGCGATCGCGCGCAGGCGGTACTCTATCCGCCCGTTGGTCTCAAACGCCGAGAGAAACGTCACGCACTGACGAGCAGCAAGCAAAGAAAACAAACTTCGTTTAGTATCATAAAAACAAACTCAGCCTAGACGAACCAAAGCAAGTTTCGCACAATATCGGCGATGAAGAACGCGTCGACAAAGCGCTGGATGTCCTCGATCCACGTGACGGACTCGGGTATGGAGTTGCCGAACGCGATCTGGAACTAAAGAGAACCGATGCAAATCAGGCACGAGGCGTTAGCTTCGCACGATCCGTATCATATCAGTACTCAACAATGGACAGATGGTGATGGAAACACACCGGAATGATGACAGCGTTGTCTACAATAACACACACACACAGTTATGAAATTCTTCGTCACAATACAGACCCAAGCAGTCCGTCACAAGAGAGAAATGGACTCACAGGAAATGAGCCCGACCGAGAGGATATCCCACCGCAGGCGGAACTTGCCGTGCGGCGAGATGATGAAGATCGGCAGCGTGGATTCCTGGCGCTCCTGCTCCTTCTGGAACATGCGCGTCTCGTCCTGCGACACGGCCTCGACGAAGCTCAGCGCCTCGGCTGTACGATGATACATAGCGGTTAACAACCTCTGGTGTCAGTGAGATGATGGCAGCAGGGGCTAGTTTGAACAAACAATACGCACCGGGCGTGAGCTCGTCCATGTCCTTGTCCAGTTGGCCGTCGTGCACGTCGGCTTTGGACGGTGCGGCCGCCACTTTGGCCTTGTTCTTGAGCTTGCGCACCATTTCTTTCGTCGTGATGAGTTTCTGGAAGCTCGTCTGGAAGTGCGTCTTCTCGGAAAACTGTGCACGCGATTGCAAAACATAGCAAACAATTAGCCACACGCCATGCTATATCAGCACAGTCGTTAGGACAAACGAACTAGCAATAGCGTACGATTGCCTTGGCGGCTTTGGCGCGTAGCTCATTCTGCGCGATCCGCATCTCCTCGATCGGCGACAGTCCGGTCAGGTGCGCGCGCTCCGCCTGGCGCGCCATGAACGCTGACTGCATGGTGCTGGCAGAGCGGCTGTAGTCCACGTCGAGCGTCAAATCGGCGGTGCCTGGTCCGGGGTTATTCGCTTCTGTTTCTGCTGGGGGCGGGGTGGCTGCTCCAGCGTTCGGAGCCATGCGCTCGGCGACGGGACTGGCAACGAGGCGTCCAGGCAGCGCTGCCGGCGTGCTCTCCTGCTGCGCGGCGGTCTCGCCGCCACTACTCATGGCTCACGACGCAGCGCTGTGCGGAGGCTTCGTGGATGGGATTTGGCTGTGTGCACCAATTGGACGAAGCTGCTCAGTGGCTCTTGCCATTGTCCTCGTGCGTGTCGTTTCAAGTTCGGCATCAAAATCAGCTGAGAACGATTGGGTACAGTATACACTTTCTAATGTAATACAGGTTTCACAACAGGTATGACGTTAGGCTATCTATATTTATAAAGGGAATTGATAGAACGACACCCCCTCAAATAATAGCCCCTATGATAACGCACAGCCTGCTCACAATTTCTCGATCTCTTCGTTGTTTCACAGCGCTCTGATGAGCTTCTGGAGCAGTACGGTGATGACAGAAGCCGATGGAGTGGGCGTAGCTGTCCGATGCCATTGCACCAAGCAATTGAGCGCGACCGGATCGCGTCTCTCATCGCGTTCCTGGAGGAGGCACAGAAGAAGTACGAAGACACGGAGCGAGTGAGCCAGCATGCAGTGTACAAGCCCAGCGCACTGCAAGAGTCAGTAGCGGAGGAGAACAAGCAGCGGATTCTCGCTCCGCCAGGTGGTGGCGGCGCTTTCTTCGTCATCATCAATCCGACGAGGGTCCAAGAGCAGCGCGTTCGTCCAGCAGCAAGTGAGTCAAGACGACACGAGCCTCAAGATCGGCGAGCGAATTGAGAAGTACAAGCGTGAGGTGGAGCTGCCCGAGCTGCTGCGACTGAAGCTGGAGCTGAAGAATGAGCAATCAGCGGAGAAGTAGCACGTCGCGGTCGATGCGGCGCTCTGCAGTGCCCACTGGGAGAATCACTCGGCGCTGGAGAACCTGAAAGTGGAGTGCGAGATCCGATTGAGCGAGCGGTGCCACGAGGAAGCTTTGTGCTCGAAGGAGATCAAAGGGCGATGGACGAAGACCGCTACAGCATCCGACTGGAGATGAAGCACGCGCGTTTCCTACCTACAAGTACAGGCAGCGCTGTCGTCTTCACCAGGCTTTGTGCACCACCACCACCACACGACGAGAGCGATTTCTCCTTCGCGGCGCTCAACGAAGTGCACGTGCGAACGCGGCTGGAACAGCTGCGCTCTCGCCGCTTTGAAGCATTGAAGCAAGTGTCGCTGATCCGCCACTCGAAGCTGGAGCAGGCGTCCGAAGACCTCTTCTGTCACTGGCGGATCCAGACCACGAACAGCCGGATCCTGAAGCTCAATGCGGTGCTGCATATGCACCGCACCGTGTCGCACGTCAGGCTGCGCAAGAAGCGCTCGTTCTTCGACGGCTGGAAGATGCAAACGCGATTGATCCACGTGCGTTCGTACCTAGCTAAGCCCTGAGCTACTGGAACCGTATGCTTGCTGCTGAGCGGGTCAGCCACGTACTGCCGCAGCGCATGGTAAGTTCGATCCCATGCTGAAAATGGAATCACTGATCCGTCCGATATGGTTGGTATGCGTGTCTTTCTTTCTCTCTGCACTGGTGAAGCGTGTTGTGCTGTTCTTCAACCGGTGGTGATTTGCATCAGCCAGGATAGGTACAGTTCCAGCTTCTGAAGGAGATCCTTCTGGAGTAAGTATAGAGCTGAGCGCCAGCAGCAGCAGTTCGCCTACGTCGGCGGAAGCAGCAGCAGCGGAAAACCAAGTTGCCGATGAGCAGTCGCTCCAGGAAGAGATCAAGAAGCTGCAAGAGCAACTCGCGTCGTCCAAGTCCGAGGCGTGGCGATACAAGCGCCAACTGCTCAAACAATCCCTCGCACAATGAGTCCATGGCGCTCGCGCTGTGCACCAAGGAAGAGCGTGGAGAAGGTTGGGCTTTGTAGCATCAATAGCAAGGAATTTCGGAACCAGACTCTCGTGCACCCAAAGAAAGTTTATAAAACAAAATGAGGCAACTCAAAGTTCATATTGTGTGTTCGTGAGAGCAACCATCGATGCCGCCATGGACGCTCTTGTAGCTGGCGTCTGTGTGCATGTTCGTTTGTTGTGCCCAACCTGCTCGCATTGGCTACACTTTCGCTTTCCAGACGGTTCAGCGTGCTCGAACGCGCTCGGTTCTCTGCGCGAGCTTGTATCGCGAGACGGTCGCCCACGGGGGCGAGTGGTGTTGGGATCACGAATGTTTGGAGGAGGGCGGTCAAGTAGCTCGATCACCCACTTATTTAGTATTTGCTGATTCAGAGGGTTCAGCGAGTCATGGAACTCCTCCAGTGTGGTCAGAATCGACTTGAAGTCGCTGTGCTCGCTCGCCATGTTGCCCAGAGGTGTGAGGTATGGTTTCTTGAGCCGCCATTGCACATTCAGCTCGGTTTGGTTGATCACTCCCTCTTCCTTGACCAAGGTAGCCATGCGATGCATACATGGAAGCCCCATCGTGGACGAAAAGACGCCTGTGGAGCTTGGAATCGGCGTCCCATGATCTTTCACGAAGGACTTTGCGAGCTCGAGTTGCGCCAAAATCAGCTTCAAAGCGTGGCGGGAGACTCTCCCAGTCAGACGCGACCACATGGTGCTTCGGCATCTCAGGACCACGTTCACTCGGTTGTAAGATGCTCTAGCCGCGATCTCTCTGGCTTGGTTCTCCAGCGCTAGATGGATTCGATCCACAACGCCGTTGAGATCGCCAGTAGACGTGCTCACCCATTTCTTTACGAATGCGTGGCACCCTTCAACACGAGATGTGGCTACATGCCCACAATGAGCCACATGTCGGGTCCAAACTTCAACAAACTTCTCTTTGTGAGGAAGCCACGTCGACGCCAAGTAGCCCACGACCGGTGCTCAAAACTCCATCTGCATGCTGCTCCATGACGTTTCAAAGTCAGCGACTGTCTTGGACGAGATCAAATCTCGCCAACAGCCCACGAAGCGCTCAAACTCGCTGCCGCGCGAGAAGTGCTGTTTCACGTTCGAGAGCACGTCTTTCTGAACGTGCCACACGCAGAGGATCGTCGCCGCGCTTAGAAATGTCAACTCCAAAGCTGACATGAGTGCGAGCTCACGATCAGTGATCAGCACTTTCGGTTGTCGAGCTTGACCAAAGCACCACTTCGCGCACGTTGCTGCCCAGATGTAGTCAACATCGCGCTCCGCTTGCATGAAGCAAAAACCGATCGAGAAGGTCATGTTCGTTGCCGTCATGCCGACGAGGTGGAGCAGGGCCATCTTGAACCTGTTGGTTTTGTACGTCGAATCGAGCAACACGACTTGGTAGTTCTCTCGCGCCAACTGGACACTCGCAGGAAACGCGAAGAACAGATGGGCCACTCACCCTCTTTCGTCCACTGCAACGTCGTGCATCACGTTCTTGTGCTGGAGGTCACCCAATAGAGCTATCAAAGGCTCGCGGCTGTCGAGCACTTTGTCTCGCGCGCGCATGCGTTCATTGTAGACACCGCGGTTCAACAGCAAACTGTCGTTGTTTTGTTGACGAACAGCAGACAATGACCCTGGGAGTCGCGCCAGCCCGAGTCATTTCGCGGATTGTAGCAACGACTTGATCGGATCTCTTGCGTGCTAACGGATACACAGCGACGTTGCCAGGGGCGACGTGGTTGTGGGTTCCGTCGCCACACGAACCTGCCAGCTCTGGTCCACCCGAGTGATGGTGACACGCCATGGGCAATCGAGACATCGTGTGCTTGTCAGTCGTCGCTGCGTGCTTGCAGCGCTGTTTTGGTCACGGCTTGCATACTGACGGCCATGGCAGCAGCACAGCCAAACTTTGCGAATTCCCCCAGCTTCGATTTCTTGGAGCGAAAACGGCTGACAGCGTACCCCTCTCCGTGGCGACACCAGATTCTGCATCTTTGAGGGTGCCATGCAGCGCCTCTTCTGGAGGAAGGAGCACCATTTCCCCTCTTTCGATGCTTGCCTGCGTCGCGCGCTCTCTCTTCGTGCTTCGCTTGTCACTGATACATTTATCTCGCTTTTGCGTCATCATAGGGGCTACTATTTGAGGTGTATCGGAATAGTAAAAAGGGGTGTCGTTCTATCAATTCCCTTTCTAAATTATGCTCATGATAAATACCGTAAACATTGAAATACCTACACATATGTTTTTGCTAATTTGTTTTTGTTAAGCCCACAAAAAGCGAAAAATATATTTTAAAACATGTGAAAATCACACCCGATACAAATGCTGTTTGAAGGGCGTGAATACAGCGGTGCGCAAAAGTTTGTCCGCACCCCAATTTTTTTGTGCTCGGTTGCTTCCTTCGCGATTCAGAAAATGCTGTTTGGATATATGGAGCGAAGGACCAATCAAAGAACAGATGTACCGTCCATTTTTGTCAAATCCTTTATACTTTG
>JAASGK010000847.1:0-15218 GCA_023334195.1 Globisporangium emineosum
CGTCGTGTAGTCGCTCCGTTTACCCTGTTCATTCGTGAAGCAGAGGTAGACGAGCGACGTTGTGTCTATGCGGACGTGTTTGGGCACAGCGTTGCTGGGAAGTGGGCATGCGCTCTTGACGCTCGTGCCGTGCGCCTCGACTGCACTCATCATGCGCAGCATGCACGGGAGGTAGTCTTGCGGCGAGCACTGGATGTCGTAGTAGACGTTGTCCTTTTTCAGATCCCTCGCAGGGAGCACCAGGTGGTGCTGCTCGTCTATCTACGCGTAGGAGAGGGGGTGCGACGTCTTCGGCAGGTGTGGCCTGAGCAGGTCATCCCTGACCCTGCGCAAGCGAGCGCACAGCGCATTCTAGCGGCTCTTCGTCTTCCTCCCGCTCCTCCTGATGACGGCGACCAGCTCCTTCTTGCACCATGACACGTTGACGTACCGCTCGACGTACTCGACGTAGTTCTACTTGATGTTGTTCTCGTACGTGGTGATGACTTCGGTCGAGAGGTAGTCGAGCACGGTGTTCATGTGCCGGTAGTTTAGCTCCTCCGACACGTATCAGCACGATCTCACGACTGCAGTCTTCTCCGCGCGGCTTCCAGACATCCCGGGCAATGCGACGTCCTTGCTGATCCAGACGCCGAGGACCAAGCAGCCGGGTGAACTTGAGAGCGAGCTCGACGTGCTGATGCCGGTGCTGCAGCTCGCGTGGCAACTGACGACAACGGCGACAATCCACGGACTCTGGCGCTGGAGAGTGAGTGTCATCTACGATGACGACTGTGAACCGGAGCAACGGAAGGCGCGTCTGCTTTCCGCGATGCGGGCCAAACTCCGGATGCTGCCGCACGTGTTCAAGGCGAGTGAGTACCCGGTCGCGGCGACAACTGAACGTAGCCTGATCTGGCGCGTCATTTCCTTCTTGAGCGTCGAACCCGAGATTCCCCTGCAGCCGCCCGCCCGGCCACGGTGCCAATTTGTTTGTTTTTTCGACAGGGGTTCGAGAGGTAACCCGGGCCCGGGTGACTCAGGTACGGTCGTTGTCAAGGTCGACGTCGACCAACGCCGGGCGGAGATTCTCTGGATAGCGAGCATGGGGTACAGCTCGCGCCACACCACGAACAACATTGCCGAATATTGGGGACTTGTGCACGGGCTGGAGTACGCCCACCGGCACCAGCTCACCCCGCTGCACGTAGTCGGCGACAGCACGGTGATCCTGCGCCAGGTGGCATCCCACAGTCGCCCCAAGGCGGCGCACCTGCACTCGCAATACCTGAAGGCGCGAAGAACGGCGACACTGACGTCGGTAGAGAGCTGGATCCACCACCTCAGGAGATACAACAAAATGGCGGACGCAGCGGCAAACGCCGCGATGGACACGTGCAAGTCGGCTCAGGCCGAAGTTCAGCACTCACGACTGGAGCATGCTGCTGTTCACCAGCACCTTCACTCCGACATAACTTACTGGTTCGAGCGACGCGAATGCGGACGAGAGACAACCATGGCAGGACTAGCTCGTGCCAGAACCTATAGCTGGTGCAATTCGGCACTAGAACGGTTATTACAGCTCACCTTGATGTAACATAATATACCTCACTGAAACTAAGAAAAACTCCTCCGACACGTACGCCTTGTAGTGCCGCTCGTAGAAGGACGTGGACGTCTCCTTGATGCGCTTCGTCTCGGCTTTTGGAGGCCTGCCCTGGGAGGGCGGTTTGCAGAGCACCTCCATGACTGATGTCACGAATTGTCTATCGAGCGTGGGCAATTCGTCGCCTTCCTCGCAACAGTGGAGCAGGTACAGCTTGAGCAGCTGGAACGTGTGGATCATGATGCCGTTGGCCCGTAGCACGGCATGGGTTAGCTTCTCGATGACGATATCGTCCTTGACGACGTTCTTGAAGCTCGTCTTGACGCAGCAGTAGGGCGAGTCCGGTGGCTTCTTCATGTTCCCTGTTTGAGCGCGTTCGCTTGAGTTGCAAACCCTAGACAGGTGTACCGATGCGTGCAAATGTAGAACTGAATATGTGTTGGAAAGAAGAGAACGAAGATCGATGGCCTAGATCCGTTGAGGTCGGCGTGGACGGTTGCGCCTGCATCGTACCACAGGAAACCCCCACAACTCCTGCGGCGGACCTCTTCAATGGCTAGTCCAGACCTCACTTTGAGCGAGCGAGGAGACAGCGATCCTTCATCGCTCACTTTTAAGAGTGATAGATTTGAATTCAGGCGCTCACCTTTTTTTCGAAATCGAAAGCTCTTTTCTGCTGATGCTTTGTTCCTTGGACCTTGGACCACTTCTTCGACCAGATCTTTCACAGGCTTTCGACGGATCGGATTCTTAGTATCTCGCTCGCTTGAACTGGTGGACATTTAATAATATTTAAATAACGATACCCAACAAGGTTGTCTGCCTTGTCTATCAACATGCTAGTGGTGCTGGTGCATCATCATGACCCTCGCGGTCGCGACCTCGGCGCGCGTCTGCTTCTCCTTGCGGAACCGGTCGCCGATCTTTGACGAGACGAGTTCGTGCAGCTGGAAGGAAATGCCCAGGTCCGCGCGCTCGAAAAGCTCGTATTTCATGGTCGTGAACGCGCTTTGGAGCTTCTTGTCCTTCTCTTCCTCCTCTTCGTACAGTCGAAGTGCACTCTCGCTGATCAGCACCTGACCGCCTTTGCCCAGGTCGCCCATCTCGCGCGCCACGATCTCGCTGATGCCCAGATACGTCATCTTGCCGGTCGTCGGGTGCTTGGCGCTGATGAGCTGTTCGTCACCGTCGTGGATCGCCATGCGCACGCGCAGACCGTTGAACACCAGTTTCCCCCAAAGGTCGTACATGCGCGGCGCGTGGTCGGTTTTCAAGAGCGACGGGGGCCAGTGCACCTTGAGCAGCTTCTCCTGTACGTGGAGACACCAGAGCATCGCGTCCGAGACCTTGTGGAACGCCAGCTGGAACGCGTCGCCGCACGTCGTGATCTCGTAGCCGTTGCACTTGAGCAGCTCCTGGCGCATGAGGTCGTCGTGGAGCGACTGCGCGTCCGACATCGCTTGCGGGTCCTTCGCCCAGAGCGACGTTGAGCCTTCAATGTCGGTGCACACAAAGATCGGACGGAACATGGGCGGCTCGACGATCCGGTCGGCGTTCTCGAGCGCTTCGGGGAAATAGCCGTTCTCGAGAAGCTGCTCGTAGACTGACGGGGGCATGACGGGTCGCAGCGTGTTGTAGCAGCACGTGACGCTCGTACCAATCACCAACGCCGATGCGCCACCGGACAAATAGTACAGCGCCTGACTCACGCCGACCCAGAACATCGGCACGTCGACAACGCGGATCAACAGCTCCACCAGACACGCGGGGAACACAAGCACGCAGTAGACGATCACCAAGTTACGGATGCGCCGCTGCAGAAAAACCGCATTCGGCGGCACGACGCGCTTGGTGCGCTTCTTCATCGACAGGAACAGCGAGCAGCCGAGCGGATACACGAACGAGACCCAGACGCACACCAGCTGGAAGTTGAGCGCGATGTCGCGCACCGTGCGCTCTTGCTTGGGGGACATGAGCGCCGAGAGCACCATGAGCAGCGCAAACACCGTGGCGATTCCGTACGTGCGGATGCAGTACTTGCGCACGACCTGCTGCTCGCGCTCGCGGCCGCGGTCCATGGACTTGGCGATCAGCCGCGTGAGCTCGTACGCGAGCGAGAAGACCCAGAACGTCATGCAGAGCAGCGCGACGTCGCCGACGAGCGCGATGGTGACGACCATGGACTTGCCGCTGCTGGTCGTCTCGGCATCGTCGCTCGCGTAGATGACGCGCACGCCGACGAGCTGGCCGTTCTCGACGTCGTCGAGCAGGTCGCGCACGCCGCTGTAGTTGAGCAGCACGCAGAAGTAGAACACGAGCCGCGAGAGCGAGTAGATGAAATAGGAGCGCACGACCGAGTAGGTGATGTACTGCACGGCCGAGTCGTCCGCCTGGATCTGCTTGAACGACAGCGCCAGCGTCAGCAGCGTCGCCACGGTCGCGAGTCCCAGCACGAGCGCGTAGATCAGCGTCCAGTTGTACTGGGAGTCATCCAACATTCACGCGACTTGTTGTTGTTGCAGCGGCGTGTGCTTTGGTTGTTTGCTGCTTGCTCAGGACTTGTTCAGGACTTGTTCGAGCACGCGCAAGCGAGCAAGTTGCGCGCTTGCTTGTTTTGTTGCGTGTGCAAGAAGCAACAAATCCCCAGTCAGCTAATACAACTTGTGCTTGCTCGCTTGCTGGGGCTATGTGCGTCGTGTTGCTTGTTTGCCGTCTGCTCTTGGGAGTAATGACCAAGTCAACAAGCGCAACTTGTTCGCTCGCTCGCTCCCTCATAGACTGTGTGTTGGTGCTTGCGTTTGACAAGTTTGATACCGTAAGTGAGACCGAATGGTAGGGTTGGAGGAGGTCGGCCACCATATGCCCGACGCTCGTCCTGATCGTTCAGTGCATTCTCTCTGTGTCATAATCAACATCCAGCGGCAGAATTTGCGTGGTGCAGAGAGAGCGCTGTTGCAAGAACAGCCGGACATAGAGTTCAGCAGGACAGTGGAACGGGCATCTTGGGCGCAATATGCTGTTTCGTGGTTTCTGAGATGATAAAAATATTGGATTTCCTCTGGCTTGATGGAGCGATTGCGCATGACGTTATGCAATTACGAAGGATCTCGCTGTCTTGATGTGGCCTTTTTTCTCGTGAGATGACCTTTTTCTTGCTTGTCTTGTTGTTGCTTGCTTGTTTGCACAGTCATTCTGTTTGTGTGCCAGCAACATTTTGTTCATTCATTTCGCTCATGCAGCAACAAGTCGGTCATTGCAATTTGGCCTCCTGAGACTTTCACTCGGAAGCCTCGCTCGATGTCCAGCTGAACTCTGGAGCTTTTGTAAAAGGGGCGGTTGGCCTCGAATGCTTGCTTCATCACTTTGCAAAAGTCCACCCAACGCGTTTTTCTGCAATACTGGAGGGATTTCATCTGTGTCACTTCTTTTCTGCGGATGGGCGCCTTAGAGTTGCTGGAGCCAACCACTGGTTCAGGATGAACGCATTGCGCGCGTCATTTGCAAGCCACGCCTGATCTTCTCTTTCGCCTTCGCCAGCGAGTGCAGCTGAAGCGTCTTGCCAGTGCTTCAGATCTCGTGTCAGCGAGGCAAGGAGCAGAGTTGACCATTGAGAGAGAGCTCCTTTATCCGTCGTTCGCTTTTTCCAGTGAGCTTGCTTCTTCTGTAGCACAAGCTGAAAGCTCTGCAGCCCAATGCACCGCACCTACAAGCGAACAATTCATTGTGAAGGTTCCGTCAGCATAACCAGTTTCAAACAGCTACTTCGTAGTATAAGATCAGTGATACATCAGCAACACCAAAACGCCACGATGGCGTCATCTTGCGCACCTCACACTTCTGCACACCGTGAAATGGCAAGCTCTTGCACGTCTTAGTCTGTTTCTTGCCGTTTTGCACCAAATCAATCGGCTCCGTCTCATTTTGTAGTGCCGTTCTCGAGTAATCTTTTTCACGATGAACACCTTCAGCTTTCGCCATCAATGCATTACTGGTTGTCGCGCTCTGAAGACATCGATTGATGCCTTTCTCGGTTTTCCCGATGATTTCTCGGACGCTTTGATAGAAAAAGTCGATTTTCTTGTGGTTCACGAACGGCAACATCTCGGCGATCAACGCAAAGCGCACTGCCGCGAGGCAGAGCATCTGAAACAAATTCACCTTCGAAAGCCAGCCACAACATCACACTTTGATCTGAGCACAGTTCCTCTCGTTGGTTATACGCTATAGGTGAGCATACCTGGATCGTCTCTTTCGATAGATACGCTGGGTCAAAGTAGAGCGGCTGCCATCGCTGTCGGATCGACGAGAGCACTTTGTTGACAAAGAAATCCTGGAGAGTCTTGGTCTCATCGAAAGGAATCGATGCCTGAGTCAGGGAGCTACAACATTTCACAGAACAAAACGGGATTTAGTAATGCAAGCAAGACCACGCAACGTAACTTACACTTACAAACAGCGCACTTACTTTTCGTAGTTGACGTACACTTGAAGGCGAATGGGATCGACGAGCATCCCACACCAGCCCAGCCGTCCGTCATCTGGATCTTGATCAAATCTTGGGATCACATGAAGAAAATTCTTCTCATTTTGCACGGAAACCTCAAAGTTAACGCGGCTCTTTGCAAAGTTCACAGAGCACCCGTAGTCCGCATTGTCTTCGTGCATGAGCTTTGCAAACGCCTGTGCACGCTTCAAATTTGTACTGATAAACAGAAAATCGTCCGTGTATCGCATCAATTCTTCGTGGTGACAGGAAACCCTCGAATCGTCCACAGAAGCGGCTGCGTAGAATTTGCCGAGACGCCGCCAGGCTACTTTTCGCTCGAAATTCGCATAGTAGAGATTGCAAAGCAGAGTGGATAACACCGAGCCTTGCGGAATTCCTTGCTTCTGCACGAAGTCCTGATCGTCAATTTGCACAACGTTCGCTAGAAGGTGCTCCTTCAGCAAACCGAGAAGCTTGGCTTTCGGGAGGTAGTCGTAAAGTACGCCATCGAGGAAAACCGCGTTCCGTTTTTTGGATTTCGTCACCAGTTCGTCGAAACCTTGCAAGTCGCCAGACCGGAATGCTGGACGTTCCATCTTGAAAATCAGCGAGGCCTTCGCTTTTCGTTTAGACTTGCTGCTGCTCCTGCTGCCCATGTTGACGAGATTGCTTCGCTGGTAGACCCAGTGCTTCCGTATCAGGTACTCATCTTCTAAAACGGTTTTCTTGAGCATTCGATAGAGTTTGCGAGGACGGATTGTATCGAAACACCGCTCAATATCCACAGAGACACAGTATAACGCAGGTGATGGTTGCTCTCCAGAAAGACGCTCCTTGCAGCCCTTGCAGGATGCAATCCCGCTGAACAGTGGTTTGATTCGCTTGTAGATCTCGTCCATACTCCGCACAGTTGAGCCAAGAAGTTGCTTTGCTTGGCGATCCGCTTCGAATAACAAGACGCGGTGCAGAGGCTCGAGCGACTTGTTGACTGATTTCTGGTTGTGATCAACTGGAGACGAGAGGTTCATTAGCGGACGGATGCCGCTCACTTTAGGAAGCAAACGAAGTCGCGAGGTCGCTAGCTGTCGGGGTTGTTCTGGTACTGTGATTTTATCGACGGGTTGTAGAACTCCAGCGCTTAGATCGTGCACCGCCACGTTGCTGCAGAATGTAGAAGTGAACAGTCAATGATCGTAATTTCAAAACAGCGGCAATGAGAATCGAGTATATCGATACGAACCTGATGACATCCCAGACCTCACGCTGGTAGTATACAATTTCGTTTGACGCTCCTTCCCGCTCCGTGACGTAGAATAGATTGCGCAGGAACGGGAACACCAAACTCTTTAGCAGCCATGTGATGATCTGTTGGAACAGTTCCTGACGCTTGAGCAGTTCATTCGGAGGGCTGTGGATGAATGAAATTCTGTTCGTTAGACTCACACGACACAAAGTCCTTAAATTGTGTCAGTACTGTGCACGAACCAATTTGACGGATTTCCTTGAGTATTCATCCATTCCACACCTTTTACTTGCATCTCCTTACAACACTTCACATGTTCAAACCAATGTTAGTATTGGCATTCCATCGACTAATACCGAAGTCGATGTAATCCAGGGGTCAGCACAACGTACCTCTTTCAGTGATATGACATCATACTTTCGCGAATTCACAAACCGCTGAAGAAGGTTCTTGACGCACTTCCAGTTCTTCGTCGTGCTCTGTCCCCAGATCTCTTTTGGAATAACTTGTGCGACAAACTTCCGAAGTAGTCGGAAAACCACTTTCTTTGAGACCACAAACTCCCCTAACTGGGAGATTTCTTCCCGATGCTCTCGCAATTTTGCCAGACCACTGCTGTCACCTGAAATACTTCTTGTATTTGGCACTGATTTTGCAGTCGTTCGAGTTCGCTTTCTTGGCGTTAAGCTCGGTGGCAAAGAGGGCGCAGATGCTGCTGCTGACGCACACGATCGCGATTCAATTGCCTGTTCTCGCCGCTTGCGTTTTCTCTCAAACTGCTCACTGTCGCTGCCTTCTTGGCTCAAGTACTCACTCTCCAGAGCTTTCACTTCCATCGCGCAAACCTCTTCCAAACTGCTGGACACCAACGTACTCGGTGAACTCGCTGCAATTGCTTTCAGTTTCTGGTTTTCGTGCATGAACTTCCGAAACTTTGGTGGGATTCGCAGCAAACGTTTTACCATCGCCTCAATGTCCAAGTCTCGGAAGCGCGTTACGAGCACCTGGACGGTAGGTACCAGGTTGACAAGTCGCTTTGGCAAACGATTGGTGTGGCTTCCTTTAGGGTCGTCTTGGTAAAAGATTGTTCGAATTAGTCGTCCAGCGACTCCATTGGAAATCTCTGGGCTCTTTGCTGCCTTCACGAGGTCGTGCGAGCCAGAGAAGATGCGCTTCTTGCGAAAGTGCCGCGCATAGAGCATTTGGTTGATTGAGATCGCACCGTCTTTCATCGGGAAGTTGTTTCCAGGTTGCTTGAGTTTGTTGCTGGCACTGGATCCGATCTGCAGCAGCTGCTGCCTGCTCACATTATTACTAAATGCTGACGACTGCATAGCACTCAGACGCAAGCTCTTGCCTGCCACCTATACAACAAAGCAGGAATACACATTTCAGCGTGTCAAAGTTCAGAGCCAAGATATTGAGGACTTGACACAACATCGAGCGATAACGCCAAAATACCTGGATAAACGAGTGCTTGGACTCCTGGAGCTCCATGATGACGACGTAGTTCAAGAGCAAGTGGATTATCAGATCGTCTCCAATAACAGAATGGAGCGATTGCCAGGAAGAAGATTTCTTGAGTAGCGCCACCAGCGTGTTTGGGTAATAGCACATGATGCGATTCGACGACGAGACGCGATGGCCCAAAGGCCCCGGCGCAGCTTCGCGATACCCGAGCGTCAGGATATTCGAGTCATCTGGACTCGATCGCTTTCGGATCAACAGTCTCTACACGAAGAAATTGTCACCATCGTCAAGGTCAGTTTACGATTGACAGATCCATTTTCAAAGACAAACGACAATAGAAACCCCCTTACTTCAATGACGAGGTGGACCAGCTCAGACTGCAAACGCCATAGCAACATACATTCATACATCCATAGATTCACGGATGTTAGTCCATTGCACCACTTCAAGTCATGCGTCGGTAGGAATGCCCGCGGCATAACAACAGCCAGTTCTTACAAATGACAACGACGTCGAGACCGCCCACGGTGATCGCGGGAACTCTTGCGTCGAGTAGAGAGCCACGGTCGTGTGGTCCAATAGGAAAATGGTCTCTGCGCACGAAATCGCTCCAAGGCGCTCTGAGAGCGAGCTGGAAGAGCTGTCACTTGCATGTTGCTGCAAGACAGCACTGTTGGCGCAAATAGAAAACAAGGGAGCCACAGAATTTGTCAGAGCTCAATCTGTAAGGCAGACAGACAGACCGATCGACACACATATATGCACTACGCCATACAGCAGCTGCAGTGCACTACGCCGCGATCTAACGCACCTGCGCATGAACGCGCGCAGCGTCTTGCCGCTCGGCACCAGCGCCGCCAACGCACTCTGCATTCTTGATCTTTTCAGTTTGGTTGCACTTTTGATTTCTGCAAACAAAGTGAGCAAACCAACGGAATGATGGTAATTTCGAGTGGTCCACACAAAACGCCCGAAAAATGGTGAACGAATGCACAATTTGCGACTTCCGCAAGAAGCCTTGTCATTCGAATCCTGACAACACTTGCTGCACATGTCCGGGCGCAGCTCCGCAAAGCTGAGACTGAGGACCTTCGCAATTCTTCACCGACTGGAATCCAAAACATCGTCACGCGCCTACGTCGATCTCCCCACTTCGGCTCCTTCAACTCGCGAAGCCACTTGCTCAAAATCAGGAAGCTCCACAACTTCATCCTTCCCTCTAGATCGCAGTACTCTCCTGTAGTTCACCCATAACTTATTCCTGCAGTTGAGTTCTCACTTGTCTAAGCCGGTAATTGAGACAGTTCCAAAAAAATGAACGCACAATTTGGGCAAGAAAGCATCATTTCACATTGGTTCTGGATGTTTCAGGCTTCCCATCATACGACCAATCAATTACACTTACAAGAAGTATCTGGACACTGTCAACCTCTGAGCACTTGAGCCGCTCCAGCAATCATTCGTGCTCTTAAAAGTCCTGATCGTGGAAAAATTTGTTGATCATCTCGAACGACACCGCCGGCTGGTCCATCGGCACCATGTGGCCCGAATTGAACACGCGGATGAAGGCGAAGTTCTCGAACGAACGCACGCGACCCGCGTCCGAGACCTCGGACGTCACGAACGCGCGGTTCGGCGCATCATTGAACTGCTGCTTGCCGCTCCAGTCCAGCGCGAGCGTCCACGCCTGGTTGCCCACCCAGTTGCACATTAGATCAGCATCACCCGCGTAGATTAGCACACGCACGCCAGCGTCAAGGGAGAGCTTCACGTCGTCCGCAAAAGAGAGCATCTGGTCGTAAGCGAAGCCCGAACCGACGATGCCGTCGCATTCTCGCCATGCCTTCGAGTGCTTTGTGTCGACACCCAGCTGCGCCAACACCTTCTCAGAGTTCAAATACGCGTCAATGCGCTCAAAGTGGAAGCACTTCATCACGTTCTCTTCGTCGCACGCCTGGCGGATGTCGTACGGGTTGCGCTTCGCGAGGAAGTAGGGCGTCTCCAGGTTCTCCGAGCAAAAGTTCAGCGCCTCAAGGCATGCAGTCGAGTTCTGCTGACACGCCACCGTGAGTTCATGGCACACTGGCTGCGCAGCGCGCATCGCTTCAACTTGTGCATCGTCCAGCAGAGTCACGTTGTACGAGTTGAACGCCATGTCGACACTGTACTGGTACTGCACAATCGGATCCGTGATGCCGTTGCCAATCGCGATACCCGCCAGGTTGATGTGGACCGTGTTCGCGCCGCGGTGTGGGTTGACGTTCTGCTTGACAATGTAGCTCGCCGCCGCTGGCACATAGTGTCCGCCGTAGCTCTCGCCCGTGACGAAGAAATCGCGGTCCGCGAGCTCTGGGTGCTTCTTCAGGAACTCCTGCAGGAACCAGTAGATGTTCTCGCCGACGTTGAACTCGCCCGAGTCGTAGTCCTTCTCTTCGCCGTACGAGTAGCCCACGCCCGTTGGCTGGTCGAGCCAGATCACATTCGCCTCGCGGTTCCACGAGTACGGGTTGATCTTGGTCGAAAGATCTGGCTGCACGTGGCACGGTCCGTTCTCCGAGAGCAACGCCATCATGCTCGAACAGCCAGGACCGCCGGTGAGCCAGAGCACGAGCGGATCTTTTGACGGACTGCTTCGCGACTCGACGTACCAGTAGAAGTAGTGGTCGTCCTTCTTGTTCGGCAGCTTGATGTATCCCGTCTCGTGGCCCACGAACCCGCAGAAGAACTCTTCGTCTGCTTGCTTGTCGTTGCTCACAGCGGGGTTGCGCACATCAACATCGTCACCACCTAAAGAAGCAGGTGATGACACATGGAACAGCTTGCTGTTGCTCTCCCTCGTCACGAGACCGAACGTGAGCAGCAGCGCAAGAGCGGAGAGCACGAGGAGCGCGCCGCGCTGCTTTTGCGCCTTCGAGAGCTTGCGGTCCTTTGCGGACGCCGCTTGCTGCTGCTGCGGGGTGTCGCTGCCGTACACGGGAATCAGCGGCGTGCGCTCCGTCTTGCTGTTGCTGGTGCCTGTAATGCGCATCATACTGCTTATTCTCCTCTTGCCCCCAAAGCTCCCGCTCCTTCTTTCTTCTTTCTCTCGTGGCAGGTGAGTTCCCAACTGATTCGTTGTGAAAAATGATCGCGACCGCTTTCCTTGACAGTGCTGCCTATGTTTTATCCAATCATATCGCGCAGAAAGCTTGACTCATTCTTCATACTAGATATGATTGGATGAAAATTTGGATATTTGGCGGATTCTGATTCGCTCAAATCAAACTAATTACCACCACTCTGAAACAACACTCATCATGGTGTGGTCGCCGCATCAAGCTTGCTAAATTATGTGCACCACACGGAATCATCATGCGGCTTCAACATCGAAGTTGCAATTGCTGCTTCACGAGAACATGAGTTGAATTAAATGTATGGTTGGAATGATCGCAGCTCAACCCCCCCCACTCAATCTTAACGACTGGCTCTGGTCATAGATACACACAGAGAAGCACGAGCAGAAAGCTTAGAACGCCTCGTTGCGCAGGAAGCGGTTGATCATCTCGGACGCGACCACGGGCTGGTCGAACGGCACCATGTGGCCCGAGTTGAACACCCTGACGAACGTGAGCTGCGTCTCGAATGTGCGCACCGTACCAGCACTGCTTGTGGTCGTATTGTTATTGGCACCTTCCACGATGAACGGGCGCTCGTCCGCGTCGTTAAACTCCTTCTGGTGGTCCCAGTCGAGCGCCAGCGTCCACGCGTTGTTGCCGTACCAGTTGCACATGAGGTCCGCATCGCCCGCGTACACCAGCACGCGGATCCCGCCATCGTTCAGCAAATCCACGACGTAGCTCTCGTAGCCACGCATGACGTCGACCGCAAAGCCCATGCCGACCTTCGCGCTGCACTTTTCCCACTTCTTCACGTGCGCGTCGCTCACATTCAAGTGCTTGCGCACAACTTCCGAGTTCAGGTACGCGGTCGCATTGCTCAGGTCGTAGCAGTTCATCGAGTCTTGCTCGTGGCACTCCATGCGAATGTCGTACTGGTTGCGGTTCGATGCCGCAAGCGGGCCCAAGATGTTCGCCTGGCAGTACGCAAGCGCTTCGAGGCAGACCGCAGAGTTGTCCTGACAGTCTTCCAGCAGCTTGGTGCATTTCGGCAGCGCTTTCTGCGCCGCCTCCAGCTCAGACGCGCTCATCAACGTGATGTTGTACGCGTTGTGGACCATATCGAGCGCATGCGCACTTTGGATCACGGGGTTCACCAGCCCATTGCCGATCGCAATGCCCTGCAAGTTGAGAGCCATCGCGGCGTTCGTCTTGTTCGCAGTAGCAGCTTCGTTCTCCTGCCAGATGTAATGTGCGGCAGCGGGGACGTAGTGACCCGCATAGCTCTCGCCAGTGATAAACAGCGGACGGCCAATGAGCTCGGGGTGCTTCTCCATGAACCCCTGGAGGAACCAGTAGATGTTCTCCTGTACGTCGTCTTCGTCGTGGTCCATGTCCTCGTCCGGGCCGTACGAGAAGCCCACGTCTGTGGGCTGGTCCAGCCAGATCACGTTCGCCTCGTTTGTCCACGAGTATGGGTTGAGCGCGGTCGTCGAGTTCGTGAGCACTTTGCACGGCCCGTTCTCGCCCAAGAGCGCAACGAGGCTCGAGCACCCGGGTCCACCCGTGAGCCAGAGCACGAGCGGGTCCTTTGACGGGTTACTCCGTGACTCAAAGTACCAGTAGAAGTAGTGGTCGTCCTTCTTGTTCGGCAGCTTGATGTACCCGGCATCCTGCTTGGTGTCACCACAGAATACCGTGTCGTTGCTCGTAGCAGCAGCAGGAGGTGGTGGAGCGACAATCGTGGGAGGGACTACTGGTGCATCAGTCGTTGGTGCAGGGGTCTCGATCACAACCGGCGCTTCAGTGGTTGGCGCTGGAGTCTCTGGGATGATTGGCGTTGGCGTGCTCTTTGTCGTCGCGTCTTGTGCGCTGTTGTTGCTTCCTGAGAGCGCCCACCCACCGACCACCGCGACCAGCAGCAGCAAACCGACGCCAATAGCGATGCGCTTGCGGCGCTGCGCCTGCGCAGCAGTGGCGGTCTGCAGATCCGGGCGCAGCGGCGTGCGTTCGGTCGCCATTTGAGTATCTGACAGAGTTGACTTGCCCACGTGAAGACGAAATCCACACTGAGCCAAGCAAACAAGCCCCAACGAAGCGAATCTGGAAGTATCTGTGGTGGATGGATATGGGTCGTCGCCACCGCTTTTTAAATCAGGTCTCTCATGGCGGCACAGTCCGGAGAAACGACAAAATAAGGCGCTCCACTGCTTATCAAGCTTGGTGGGCAACCCAACAAGACGTGACTTCAAGAAGGAATACAAGCGTCGGTACCACAATACAGGTAAGGTACGTTAACGGTGCTCGTATTTGGTAAGTTTTTGCGGCACCCACGCAGCGTCCAACTCAACCGAGGCTCTGTCCAGACCGAGATCGAATCGGAGCGCGAAGATCACCCGCTCAAACAGCGTTTGACGAAACACAGCCAACATGTCAACAACATCGAGCAATGGGACCAACAAAGCGGCACGAAAAGAGACTGCAAATGGCAGAAAAGCTAGAAAATGACGAAAAGCTGGATCCAAGACTTGTGATGGCAGGATATGATAGCTGAGAACCCATTTTAACTCAACGTTCACGATGTTGTACCGTACAACATGCCCAATTTTCACATGTGCTACGTAACACATGCTAACAATAGAAATGGCTCTCAAAAGCTAACAAACATACAAACTCCAAGTCAAACGTTAATTTACAAGAAAACGGCCATTCAACTTTTTGTGGAAAAATGCACAGGGTTAGGTATGTATGTTTTGATAAATGTAGACGCTTCGAGATTTCAACATCAATAAGATGACTTATTGTGCATCGGTTGTTGCGCCTTCGTTTATGGAAAAAGAAAATTCTAGCAATCTTCTTTTGGTTCCATTTTTTTGAAAAAAGTCCACATAACTAAAATCAGTACTTGTGGTTTTTTGACCCGGCGGAGATCGTCGCCAAGGCCGCTGCGTTGATCCGTGGATGGCCTGGGAATCCGGGGTGGAACTGTCACGAGGCCGCTGAAGTCCTTGGGGTGAAAAGCGACGCGTTGTCGAGGCGTCTTCGTCCGCCCAAGGTACCGCCGCCGCCAACACGAGAAGAAGTGTTGAAGCTGTGGACATCGATGAGTGGAGGCGTCGGCTACACGCTGAGATTCCCGAACAGAGGCAAAGGCTGGGAGTCATCTTTCTTCCAACCCTCGAGCGTGCGCATAAATCCATCGATTTGTGCGTGTATTCCTTTACGCTCCCTGCGGTATGTGTTTTCGGTTTGATTTGTGCTACTCGTTTATACTTTGTGCTGATATGTTGATGTTTGCTGTCTGTATTCATATTTATCAGCTCGCCTTCGCGCGAACAA